>CAIGQW010054109.1:18153894-18181911 GCA_903798125.1 Danio choprae | reverse complement strand
TGTGTGTGTTTTTTCCATATTTACTTCTGTAACGTTTGTCCTAGCCTATTCCCTATAAACTTGGCATTGCGGTACTGCAACTATTTTGTTAGAGGACAAATAGCTTGGGATATTTCTTATTTGCAAATCTCTTTAAATTAAGGCGTCGGCTAAATGATGACAAATGTGACAATAAGTAACCTGTTAATAATTGCCCTTGCCAAAATCCAGTCCTGAACGTGTGTTTGCTAACACCTTTTATCTGTCCTTGACATGGAAAGGGAGAAATGAAAGGGAAAGGACAATGCTCCAGTTCCATGTTTTCTTTAGCACCTTAAAAACGGTACTTCAGTTGATTGACGTTGGCATTATCCAATCATCGCTCGCAAAGCGTCAAATCTGTGTTCGTTCGGCCCAATCAGCCAATAAGAAGACTTTAAGACGCCATATGGAATTTCAATCGGCCATGTTGGTGAGGTAAAGAGGTACACCACTACATTTTCCCCGCAGCGTGGAGATTTTAAATGCCATGGCCTATCGAAACGTCGATATTTATATCTATGAAACGCTTAGTTTGCTGAGATACTACGCTGTTTTTAATCAGACATTCAAACAATTCGTGTTTGCAAGTGCGAGCGAGATTTCGGCTAGGCATATAACATCGCGACTTTTGTCTTGTTCTGAATAGAAGAACCGACTGCGTATTATTTCGTGTCTTTTCTAACTATATTATGTATAAATGAGTACACAAATCTTTTAGGATAATATTTTAAATATGCTACCCACTGCCAGTGGAAATATCGGTAAAGAGGCGGGTTTTCAGAACTGTCACTCAAATGTTGAGCAGGTTTCACCAGTGGGGCGTCCACAAACTGCCGCAATATTATATTCATTGAGCGTGACCTTTCGTTCAGATAGAGAAAATGATTATGCGCCTCCTAAAATAAATTAAACATAGTTTTAAGTAGTATTCTTAACCTCGGTGTTTGCATTTCAATTAAACGCATGTTTATGTAGTTTACAAGACACATTTTAGTGAAATTTATAAAAAATTGTTTATGATGAGTAACGGTGTGATAAAGATTATGCAATGACAATTAAACGTCACTAAATGAAAACATACATCAGGAAAAATGCATAACACACTAGGCCTGGTTGACTTTCTTAGCCCATCTAAGCCATCAATCATTGGGAGGTTGACCAGGATAGTATATATCGACAGTTATTCCACACATAAATGAGTCAGAGGTTGGTTTGAAGGCGGGGTCCGACTTTGTAGAAATACTGTCCATTGTTCCATAATAACCAATCGGCGAAGTAGAGTTGTTGTCATTTTGACCAATCAAAGGACAGCGCCCGCCTCCGAGCTCCGCCTTTCTTCTATATAAGAGCTCTGCCGCCGTCTGAGCTTGCTACAGACGCTTAGTAGTCTTTTTTATCATTCGCATCTTGTAGTTCTCTTTATATTATTTTCTTCCGAGACCCCATTATATTCTTAACATTTAGCAAAAATGGCTGACACAAAAGTCGATACCAGCTCGGAAGTCTCCGCAAAGGTAATTAATAACTTCGGCTATACACTGATTTGTAGAGATGCTGCTTTTTTATTCATATGAATAAACGAGCTGTACGAGATATGGATTTTGCAATGGAAATCAGCATACAGCTTTATTGGGACATTCTTGGCAATTTTTTGTTGGTGTTTTATCCTCTCGCTGTCACTTTGAAGACTTTTCGTGGATGGAAATTCGTTAGGTGCAGTGAAGTGGAGATCTTTACGGATACTAAAAGGCTTTTTGTTCGTATTCTGCGCGGGTTCTTTGTTTATGCAGGAGGATTTTCGGTTCCTCTTTAAAAAAAAAGTATAGTAAGAGCGATGGACGCAGATGATCGTATGCATTATCTCCATTCTGCGCATATGGTTTTGTTGCACGAGTTTCATTATTGCTTATAACAGACTCTGATACTGACGGTGCCTCGTAGAGTCTGCGAGACGCGGTGATTCGTCAGCCCGCAGCTCGATCTGTCACAACTTACCGCAGCCCTCACAATGTCTGATGCCTCTCTGTTTATAGCACGTTTCCCTGATGTTTAATGTAGAGCTACTTTATTTTGACTAGTGTTTGAAAACCGAATTTAATCATAGGAAACATTATTATCTGCAGAACCAACCTGCTTCACATTTACGGTTCATTCAGCGGGACTTTACATAGGGTTTAATTCGCGTTGCCTTGTAAGTTCTGTCAAGTTCGGGTTATAGTACACTTTTTTGTGGTGAAACAGAGTTCATCATACAGGATTGATCAACAGCATATGAGCTTTTTGTGGATCTAGTCTACCTGACCCTACTTTACACAACGTCGGTATATGTGGTAATTACCAGGAAATAACAGAAAACGAGGCTCCTCTTTTAGTTCACGGAAGAACGGTTCAGACTGTATCGAAACATGATGAAGTTTCTATCAGCGATCGCAGCTTGTGCTTAAACTTCTTCCGCAAAACCCCGCTGCGGATGCAGCAGCCTGGCGGACTGGATGAGCTCCTATTGTCGCGCGCGGGCAGCACAGCAGGAGAGCGCGAAACCCGAAGTTGCGAGCACCCGTGCAGGCAGTGGATCTGTTTCACATTGATTAGGCTATCATTTGCAAACGTACCAGACCGACGCATTTGAAGGTTGCTTCTCGCTGTTATACCCCTTGTAGCGTTTCATGCACGAGCGCCGCGTTATAAGACGCAATGGCTCCATTATTCTTTTTAAATGTAATCTCGGGGTCCTACATCATGCTCCGTTTCGCCGCGCTCCGTCTGGCTGCCCGAGAGCGCAGGACCGCGCGCTGGTGAACAGCCCCGTTCATTGCATTGAGCCCAGTGTGCGCTTCTCACGGTTGTCCTCACTGGTGTCATATGAGGATCTCCTCTTCCAGTTGTGGACACATTTTGACCTGTTTGTCCTTTGTTGCATCTCTTAAGTTTGGCTGCGGAAGACGGAGATGATTTCCGCTTTAGACTGAACGCTTACTGCCCATGTTGTTTGTTTGATCAATATATGGGTCAGTATTATTCCGTAGATGGTGGCATATGTCCATTATTCATGTATGGCTCACTGACGCTACGAAGCGGCATGTAGTGGTGACGGTGTGTAAGAAGGCGTTGCAGGCGTGATGTAGACACTAACCGGTTTAAAAGCTGAGGATTATGACCTAAATTTATTAATGCGAGCGAGCTGCTGCATGAAAGCACATCCTGGTATTCAGAACGATGCGCTTTTGTACGGAGATTCAATGTGTTAAATAATTAGATAAATAAAACGGCTCCTCTTAAGAATAGCGGTATTTCTCGAGAGAACAATAGTATAGTGCGCGAAAAAAAACGAATTATTAAAGGCCTAAATGCACAACGCTATTGTTTCCCCCCACCTCTCTCTCTCTCTCTCTCTCTCCCTCACTCACTCTCTCACTCACTCTCTCCTTTTCTGAGGTTTATCGGTCCTGCCTCTCTTTGGTCGATTTCGCTCTCCTATTGGCTGACTTGAAATTTTCACTAATTGTGATCTGGGAGTTGTAGTTTTTTAGCGGGCGTGTCTTTATCAAGCGTAATGATGTGGATTATAAACTGAACTACAGCGCTCTTTGGCGGTAACGCCATCGCCGTATCAAATTACAACACCTCAATATGGTCTTTAAACCAGGCGGGGATGGAAGAGACAGACGTCCAATGAATAAAGAGAGAGAAAGTGTCGCGTTTCAAATGTGAAATGAAAACACGTTCCGCGAAGATGAGAGGATGTGAATTCAGCACTGCTCATGTTGTTTAATTAAGAGAAGTTACAGAGAAATATTTTGTTCCTTATTTAGGACCTCAAAGAAAAGAAACAGGTTGAGGAGGCGGAAAATGGAAAGGATGTTCCCGCTAATGGAAATGCGGTACGTTTCCAAATAATTTCATTACTTCACAACATATAGTTTTAAGTTCCAAAAGACCTCAACTATGACATTAATGACTCATAATGCTATAATTTTAGGAGAACGAGGAGAATGGTGATCCAGAAAATGAAGTAGACGAGGAAGATGATGATGTGGCTGAAGAAGACGAGGAGGAGGACGACGGAGAAGGTATATTCATTTAATAAGAGTGTTTTCAAAACATCTGCTGTGGGTTTAAATATGTGTTGACAACCAACATGTGTAAATAAAGATGAATTACTAAGGTATTATTACCACATTACAGGTGATGACGATGATGAAGATGAGGAGGCTGAGGGTGGAACAGGAAAAAGAGCAGCTGAGGAGGATGATGAGGCAGGTTTACACTTTATCTTACTGGAATCACCCGATAAAAGTAAATTCGTCAATCCGACCATACGACTGCAGTGTGCAACTCTGACCATTTTTTTTTTTCAGGATGATGTTGATCCCAAGAAGCAAAAGACTGACGTGTAAAAAGCTTCTCTGCTGGAAATGTTCTCATCCCTCCTTTCCTTAACTTGTTCATCAGGGGAGGGGAAAAAAAAACGTGGTCATCATCAAGTAGAGTCCAGCATCCGTGTAAACACACACCTAACTGCAGATTTTGTAGAAACAACCAAGACTTCAAAGCTCTACCTTCTTACAAAATACTTTAAAAGGAAAAATTTGTTTGTATTTTTATTTACATTTTATATTTTTGTACATATTGTTAGGAGGTCAGCCATTTTTGACAGTGATCTCTGGTTACCAAACGGTGCTTTGAAGTTGATGCTTCTCTATGAAATAGATTTTACTTGTGGCTTGACCATGTCATGTTATCTCAAAAGAAACTTGTAAAAAAAAAAAGACAGCAAAAAAAGAAATGAAAAATGACTGAAAAACATACAAAAAAAATCTTTAATTCAAAGCATTCCAGTAACTTTGTGTATGTACATCAGTTGTATCATACGTAGTTGGATTGTATGAGAGGGCAAGGCCAAAAGAAAAGAATTTTCTTCTTTTCTTTCTTGTCTGTTAAATTGCTATCTATTTGTGGCCTGTTTGATGTATGTGTGAAATTTGTTGTGCGACAATAAACCGAAATTTATTTTGTGAGTTCTTAATTTTTTTCCCCCATTATTTTTTTCCTTTTCATGAGTTGTTATTCTTGGAGCTGTATAGGCAAGAATGATTGAACCAGCGTTACCTTCAGATGCAGTTCATGTTTTGTTTTTTCATCAGCCTGTCAAAAAGAAATGTACATCAATGTAAATTATTCAGGCCTTTTAAACTCCAAGATCTGGTATAAATTATATTGCGTTAAATAAAATTGACTGTGTGAATTCTTTCATTTATATTCACATTTCTTGAGGCCACTTTTGTATTTACTGTGTGTGTTTGTGGATAAGTTAATTTACAAAATCAATCAAGATCATGGATGACTGCATTTATATGATCTCTTGTAGTTATTACACAAAGAACACATGATGAGGGTTTTGAGTGCAGATGATCAAAATCTCAAAGTCCACTCTGAGATGAAATGTTCAAGTGATATTGAACTTTGAAGTTTAAATATTAGAAACTATTTTTAGACACTCTATGATTAAAGTTGTTTTAACAACACCATTCATAAGGTGATATGATCCAAGACTACAGTAATTCATAAATTATATTTGTCACTGTCAAAAGCCTGAAAAAAAAGATGTTACAAATGGGAAAATATACACAAAACCATAAAGCAATGAACTGGAATCAGTTAAAGTGTTTCAGTTTTGCTTGTTTTCCTCTATCTCCATGAGACAGAAGCATTAAAGGCACAGTTCTCCTAAAACTACTGAATATTCTATCATCATTTACTCTTCCTCCACTTGCACAAAACCTGTTTTTTTCTGTTGAACACAAAAGAAGATTATTTGAAAAAAGCTATCAACCAGTAGCCATTGACTTCCTGGTTTGTTTTTCTTACTGTGGATTTCCGATTTTCAACATTCTATGAAATATTTTCTTTTCATTCTATGAAATATTTTCTTTCTAAAGGTTTGTTACCATTTGAGGCTGACTAAATAATGAGAAAAGCTTAATTTTATGGTGAACTATCGCTTTAAATGAAAATCTGCTGTTAATTTGCTCATGCTCAGGCCATACAAGATCTAAGCAAATGTTTTTCAGTTCTTTAAAAAGTATTTTCAGCTCAAATTCTCCTTGGTGATTTATAAACGGGTTGTCAAATATGCGCAAATGATAGATTTCACTTTATAAGACCTCAGTGTAGCCATTGAGATTAATTTGTTTCCCCTGTAATGTTTTCAGACTCTCAAATAGCCAGTAGCCATGTTTCCATCCACCCATTTTATGCACATTTTTGAATATCCCATACAAAATGTTTAATGGAAACAGCGAGATGTGCATAAATGTTAAAAACGTTTAAAAAAACGTACGTGCACAACTGGATAAACTTTTTATGCGATAAAAATGCACAAACTACAATGGAAGCCAATTTACCTAACAAATTCCAGCATGTACATGAAAAAAGACGTGATTTTGTTTTAAGAGATCACGTGAAACCAAAAATGGTGCAATGGGATGGCATTATTGGACAAACAAGCGGACTGACCAGGTAATAAAATATCTGAAATGTTGTTTTAATAAAATCCCTTAGCCAAAGTCCATCATCACAGTGGTTCAGTATCATTACCTCCCAAAACTTGAGCGGCTGCCCTCCCAAAGAGTGGTCTCACATCTTCGAAAGCCACTGTGCATTCTTTGCATTTCATCTCCTGAGGTGCAAGTAAATGATTAAATAAGAAAATATTTTTGATATTTGGTGTCAGTTTATTAAGAAGTGATGATTTTCCGCTCTTTGGCTAATTGGATTGAAACGATGCGGAAATGGTTATTGGTAAATGTTTTGAGATATTCCAGTTTTGTGCATACATTTAATTTGCATCTTTGGATGGAAACATGTAGTGGACTTGGCTTTCTTGAATCACCAAGAACTAGTTTCAAAACTAAAAAGCTTATTTAATATTCTTCTCAAGAAAACGTCACCCAGTGTACATTTTCATTTTTAAGTGAACTGTCCCTTTAAAGAGAGTCGATGCTGTCAGGTTTTTGACTGTTGTCCGAGGAAGAACCACATACAAACTCTAAAAGAAGAACTGAAATGTAACTTGCATTATAAACACTTGATTTTCAAGCCCTAAACTGGTCTCAGAGTGCATTTGTGCAGTCCTTTGAACAGTTACATTTTTTGTATGTTATGTTATATGCAAAACACAGCATTCTACTTCAAATCAAGCCAGATTTTTTTCTTTTACTTAACAGGCAGCAAAGCACATTCTGGTGGCATACAGGGAGTAAAAGTAACAGTAGCACAAGTAGGAGGACATGCGGAGCTGAAGAAGTGCCAGGAGAAACAGCAGACGGACAGAGTTCACAGCCATCATGCTTTCAACAGCCATGGAAACAAGCGCATATGAAGAATAGAGATGATCAAGGCTGAGGTGAGGAGTTTAGTAACTGCAGTCAGTGAACATATAATAGGTCCTTATAGGGGATTAGGAGATTTAAGGAAGTTGGATTAATTCCAGTTTCATTGTTTTTTCTAGTGTGGTCTATGCATGATTCATTTACAACATGCCTGAACCTGCATAAAGGTGGACCCTCTATGTATGTAATGTGTGAGAAACACACCATGACCACATAATACAAGATAGCACTTGCCTAATGAGCTGTTAAAATACTTGTTGACAGCACTTTTACACACATTTAAAACAGCATCTTTGAAAAGAGAACAAACAGAGACTAACTGATCACTAAACTCACTATTACTTGACAAATACTGCGGCTGTTGAACACATAATTTACTTTTGAGACTTTTTAGGCAAGTATATTTGTTTAGATTGCAAATATGTGATTTATACTACATAAGGATAGTTCCAGTTTGAAAATGTGTTTGGATGGATTCAGTGATTGGACTTCCAGTCTTCCAGTATCAGCAGCCATGGAGCCTATCATTGCCTCCTGAGAGCACTCCTCTGATTCAGGAGTTTGATGGATGTCTCTATAGTAGTCAGTTGTGAAATTTAATTAGTTTAGGCTTCATTTAAAGGCAATATTTGATCACAGTCATCTTTTATTTACACCAGAGCAAATAGATTTGACTCCAATGTTACGTTTTACAGCTCAATATATATATATTCATTTCGGCTTAGTCCCTTTATCAATCTGGGGTCGCCACAGCGGAATGAACCGCCAACTTATCCAGCATATGTTTTACGCAGCGGATGCCCTTCCAGCTGCAACCCATCTCTGGGAAACATCCATACACACCCATTCACACTCATACACCACGGACAATTTAGTCTACCCAATTCACCTGTACCGCATGTCTTTGGACTTGTGGGGAAACCGGAGCACCCGGAGGAAACCCATGCCAACACAGGGAGAACATGCAAACTCCACACAGAAACGCCAACTGACCCAGCCGAGGCTCGAACCAGCAACCTTCTTGCTGTGAGGCGAACGTGCTACCCACTGCGCCACTGTGAGGCCCAATATATATATATATATATATATATATATATATATTATGCTGAATGAAATACCTGGTTGTTAATATTTTGACTGATTTACTTAGCATCATTTGATATAAACCGCTGTAATATTTAATAGAATGCTTTGTAGTACAATGTACTACATTGGAACTGTAGTTATTGGCAGTTGATGTTACATTGTTCAAAAAGCAAGGCAGAAACAAGACACCCACTGATATCATCACCCTAAAGGTTTTCCATGTGACCATAAGAAAAGTCACTTAGAGGTGGAGGGAATGTTACAGTACTTGATTAAAGATTATGAGGGCAAATTCGTTTTTACACAATAATGAAGTGCACATATGCATTGTTTATAATGAGCACTACTATATACATCTAAAAATAAGATTGATTCAAAATTGAGAAGATTGCACATTATTTTCTCAGCGGATATTTTAAACTACAAGTAAACAAATCTTTACAGATTAGATCAATCTCATTTAATCTCTCTTTTGTATTATGTATTGTTGTACTACATAATACAAAATACTACATAGTACTACATAATGTCACACTAGCCGTGTTTGCTTTGCTTTGGCTTTAATGCAGCTAATATTATTGAGAACCCATATGCAACAGAGAAATGCAAAAGAACTCTGTAGACTGATGTTTCATGCCATTCAGCCTTATAATCTTTATCTGTGAGCAAAATGCTGTTTTGTAATCACTGAGACATTACAGTACTCTATTTTATGCAAGGGAATTATTCAAATACTAGTTCTAAAGGGATGTTTTTGAATTCGCTGTTTATAAGGTAAGCTGCCTGCAGCCTCGTGCCTATACCCACTTATCACAGCAGTGCTGATATACAGCCATATCGCAGTGATACTTGTGTGAGATTGCTGATATATATTGTGTTAAAGATGACACAGATGAAAGCAGTTGAAAACAATTCTTAGTCTCTGTGAGAGAGTTTTTATTTGAGGTCCATCACGCTTGTTGCGCATAAGAACATCCAACTGCCATTTACTGATGATTCTTTCTTATTTTTGTTCTTTATATTTCTTAGTTTGTTACTTATTTGACTTATTTGATTGCTTATTTTCTAGTGGTTCAGCTCAGTCATAGGGTTTTCATGCACTTCAGTGAGGCTGGGCATAAAACCGCCACTCCAAAATTGATTAAACTAATTGAATTTGATTAAAAAATAAATACAAAAAACGTACAATGGTTCTCACAAGAGCCAGCAAGTTTTTATCTTGTTGATTCTGTTGGCTAATTATTCTGAATGTGCATCTATCTATTGGCTTAATACACTGTCACTGTCTTTTTATTTATTACCAAACAACATCTAAACCGTGAATTTAATTGCAAAGTTTGTTTCACGGTTTGTGTGTGAGCAGACATTTGGAGCACATTGATTTTGCATGCAGGTCATTGTTGAGTGGGGTATTGAGATCAATAGTACACAAAAGGTCTAAATGGATGTTTTTCATTTTGCACATACAATATGCGTTCACAAGCAGATATCAAGGCATTTTGAAGCATCCACATTTCTGACAAGTAATTAAAGAAAATACTCATCGTTAGCTATCTAGAGAGGAGCTCATTGTTTAATTCAATTATGATTACAGCAGCACTAAAACAGCTTTAACACCAAATCAACTATTAGAGCTTTCCCTCTTAGGACCGTCCAGTGATTTTTATCTATTCTTCTTACACTTCACATCCTGTAAATATTACTGTCAGTATACAGTGACACTTCTAACCTCATAAAAGTACTAATGCACTAAGCTGCCCTCAGGCTTGTGTATGTGTATATTTTGTTATGATGAAACAGCATGAGAGAGAAAGAGACAAAAGAAAACAGACACTCAGACTCACACACACAATAGAAAATACTATTGCTATTTATTGATGATGATTTATTTATAGGATTATTGACATTTATTGATTGATTATATCTATTAATATGATTATATTAATCAAGATTTATATGATTATGTATATATATATATATATATGGATGGGCAGTATTTGTGATACATGTATTTCAAATACGTATTTTAAATACAAGATAGTATTTTGTAATTTGTATTTGATAGGGTTTATGAAAATGGCTTAATATTTTGCATCAAAATACTTTAGTGTCTTGTATTTTTGTATTTTTAAAATACTGTAAAATACTTTGTAAGAAGTCTAACATGACGACATCATAAAAATGCAGCCTCTGATTGGTGTTTTCTCAGCTATTTGCCTAGGCTTGAGATCAGAACAGAAAACTGATTAAGAAGGTGGTCAATGCTTGGAGTATGGATGGAAATTATGCAACACACATAAAGAAAATAATTGACAAATGGCAACAAAAGTCAACAATCATTAAAAAAAAGTATACTGCACAATGCTAAGACCAGTAATATATAATGGCAGTATAGTGTACAATTTGGCATCAGCATCTTTGCTTAAGAAATGAGACGGAATAAAATATTAGTCATTAAGAACAGGATATGGAGCCTTCAGCACATCATCATTCTCAGTCTCAGTGCTGCAGGTGGAAATGCAGAGGATGTTTAGAAATATAAAACCACCTAAAGACTGTGTACTGGTGTTCACTAAGGGGGCAAACTGGGACTCCTCCAGTTAAAGAAGAACTGAAAAAATCTTGGGAGAATGAGTGAACTGTGCAAATAATAATAGTGTATTGCTGATGGATTGCTGATGTGTTGCCAAGAAAATAAGACAAACAACATACAAATAAATTCTACAGTGGCGATTCCTACAATACATTGGCTGTTTAAATACACAAATATTTAATAATACTCCAGTCTATACAGACTGGTCAAAAACTTCGACTCCCATTACACAGAAACAGCAGTTTATTTGCTAAAAAAGATAGCTCCATTTTTAGAGATATCATGTTTTATGTTGTACATTGAAGAGTACAATTGCAAAAAACCTGATTTATGGAAAGATTTCAGTCGTTTTCAGGAATCAGGTTTTTACATTAGATATTGAATTGAATTTATTGAACAAAATGGGGCCTCACGGTGGCGCAGTGGATAGCACGTTCGCCTCACAGCAAGAAGGTCGCTGGTTCGACCCTCGGCTGGGTCAGTTGGCGTTTCTGTGTGGAGTTTGCATGTTCTCCCCGTGTTGGCGTGGGTTTCCTCCGGGTGCTCCGGTTTCCCCCACAAGTCCAAAGACATGCGGTATAGGTGAATTGGGTAAGCTAAAAAAAAAATTGTCCGTAGCGTATAAGTGTGAATGGGTGTGTATGGATGTTTCTCAGAGATGGGTTGCAGCTGGAAGGGCATCCGCTGCGTAAAACATATGCTGAATAAGTTGGTGGTTCATTCCGCTGTGGCGACCCCAGATTAATAAAGGGACTAAGCCGAAATGAAAATGAATGAATGAATGAACAAAATTTTTTTTAATAACCTCTTCATATATTACTCATATATTGTTGCAGTTTCACTGGCCATGCAATGGGTGGAAACACAATCAAGAGATATAGTACTATATTCCAACTCATTATCTGCATTACATGGTGTTTTACAGTGATTAATGAGATCATCTTCAACACAGGACTTTCTGTATGAAATTTGTACAAACTTTATGCTAAAATGAAAGAGTAGGTCAGTTTAACGGTGAAGGGATTGATCAAATATGTCTATTGATTGAAGGTTTGCGAAGAGATGTCATGCTCCCTTGAAAAAGTATTTTGTATTATTTTCAAAATACAGTATTTTATTTTGATACATGTTGTGGCTGCTGTATTTTGTAGTTTATTTTGATACATGTAAAACTAAGGTATTTGGTATTTTATTTTAAAATACAGGGCCTCACGGTGGCGCAGTGGGTAGCACAATCGCCTCACAGCAAGAAGGTTGCTGGTTCGATCCTCGGCTGGGTCAGTTGGAATTTCTGTGTGGAGTTTGCATTTTCTCCCCGTGTTCGCGTGTTCCAGGTTCCCCCACAAGTCCAAAGACATGTGGTATAGGTGAATTGGGTAAGCTAAATTGTCCATAGTGAATGAGTGTGTATGGATGTTTCCCAGTGATGGGTTGCAGGGCATCCGCTGCATAAAAACATATGCTGGATAAGTTGGCGGTTCATTCCACTGTGGCGACCCCAGATTAATAAAGAGACTAAGCCGAAAATGAATAAATGAATGAATTTTAAATACATATTTATATTCAATATAATATTTTGAATAAAAGATTAAATTATATATATCCTTTTATGGTCACACTTTACAATAAGGTTTCATTAGTTAATGTTAGCTAATGTATTTACTAGCGTGAACTAAATGAACTATACTTGTACAGCATTTATTAATCGTAGTTCATCATTTACTAATGCATTGTTAACATTCACATTCCTGCATGTTAACATTAGTTAATGCACCATGAGTTAACATTTACTAACGAACAACTTTATTTTAATTAACTAACGTTAACTAATATGAAAAAAAAATACTATAGTAAATGTACTGTTCATTGTTTATTCATGTTAGTAAATGCATTAACCAACATTAACTGATGCAACCTTATTATAAAGTGTTACCCATTTTATATTTAATGTATTTATTCTAAATATTTACAATTCTAAATTTGTATATATTTTGAATGAATCAGCATGTAACCAGCAGAAGCATTTTAGCATATTTTATATATCGTTTATATAAAGAATATTTATATATATTTTGGGGTATGCACTTCATACCTGCACTTTAGGTACGTAGGCATATTTTTGAAGTAAATAATAAATAAAAATGATGATGTTTTTATTAATGAGAATTTTTCTTTATCAAAGTGAAATACATAATTAGAGGGAATAGCTGAGAATCATTTTTATTCCAGTCAGCTCAGCAGTCAGCAGTTTTTATTTTAACGTCAAATGTTTATAAAATACTCCAACCTTCCTATTAGGATATTTAATCATTTAAATCAATGAAATATTCTGACATCACTCACATATCTTCTCAATAAGACATTCAAAGTCCCTCTGTTGCTTGATGTAAATATCCACAGGTCTCAGTCCAGTAGAATCCATGGCGCACAGAACTGCTTCTGTTCAAGTGCTTCTCTCTCTTTATATACAGTACATATCTGTTGCCTCCTCATGGATCCATGCAGGCAGTGCATCCTGCAATGGCCAAACACAGGTATCCTGGCACATAATAATATGAGCAATGTGTTAATTTTGCATTGGTCAGTGATTTTTCAGCAGTGTTTCAGGCTTCCAGCAGTGAGAGTGTGAGCTCTGTGTCTGCAGTTTGTGTTCTGGCAGTGTGAATCACTGTATTTGAGGGTGTGTGCGGTGGAAACTTCTCTCCAGACTCTCATGCCACCTTGTGGTGTTTCAGATCACATGTTTTTATATTTTTTTGTGACAGATTTTGTAACCAGTATACTGTTGCTAAATGTGCGCTTTATAGCTGTATGTAGTTAGGTACATATTACTCCCCAAAAAAACGACATGTAAATATGTAATACAAGAAAAATAATATATTGTAATAAATGAAACAATCAAAATTAGTAATAATGAAAATAAAATATATGTATATTCCATATTCAAAATATGGAAGATTTTGAAACATTCATTCATTCATTTTCTTTTCGGCTTAGTCCCTTTATTAATCTGGGGTCGCCACAGCAGAATCAACCGCCAATTTATCCAGCATATGTTTTACGTAGCAGATGCCCTTCCAGCTGCAACCCATCACTGGGAAACATCCATACACACTCATTCACACACATACACTACGGATAATTTGGCTTACCCAATTTACCTATAGCGCATGTTTTTGGACTGTGGGGGAAACCGGAGCACCCGGAGGAAACCCACACGAACACGGGGAGAACATGCAAACTCCACACAGAAATGCCAACTGACCAAGCCGGGGCTCGAACCAGCGACCTTCTTGCTGTGAGGCAATTGTGCTACCCACTGCGCCACTGTGTTGCCCAATTTTAAAACAAAAAAGGTTTTACAAATTTACTACCAAAGGTGTGCTATGCGGGGGAAATTGTACCACTTCAGAAGGGTGTGAAAACAGTATTTGGCGGTTCATTACACTGTGGCGACCCCTGATAAAGCAAAGAATAACCTGAAGGAAAGTGAGTGTTTACAGTTTTTCTCAATTGCTAAAACACAATTTCTGAACCCTTGCTCCATTTTCTTACACCATTAAACACAAAGCCTTATCTTCAAGCACTATTAACAAAACCTCTGACTTCTCTTGAAAAATGAAACTTTTGCCTCAAAACAGTTTTACCTGTGTTCAAAATCAAGCACTGCTCTAAAAAATAATAAACAAAGTGATCAAAATGATAAACACTATCAAGCAGTCAGTAAACAATACCACACAAAACAGAAAAAACATTGTTCAAAATATATAGTTCTCAGGGAGAAGTACATTTTTAATCTCAATGTTCAATTGTTTATTGTACAGTATACAGTCTAAATTGCACTGTACTACAGTATACAATACTAAAAGGGACAAAAATCAAGGTGGAAACGTTGATCAGTTTACTTCTTCTTGTCTTTGGGCTGAGTCAGGCCAGAACACTTTGTCGACATCACACACAATATTGTCTGTCCTGAAGCAACGGGGAAGAAGCCTCTTGTGTGCCGTATACAGCCCTGACATGATTCCTCACCTATATCACCATATGCTAAATCTATGACTTGCAGCAGATCTACTCTGGTGTAGGGTTGTCTATCATACACTTTCCATAAAACTACTCAATAGGATTCAGGAAAGGCGAGTATGGAGGGAGATACAAGTTCATAAACTGCCCATTGCACTCGTCCTCTCACATTGTTTCTTCTAACCATGCTTAGACACTCTTCTTCCCACCTTCAACAACCTGCTCGCTTATATCGGTTGTGTCACATAATTTGAAAAACATGACATCAATTTTGAGTGGTTGTGTTTAATCAATGACATCTTTCTATTTGAATTTGATTGTTGCTACTTGTGTTTACCAACATGGCTGACATGTGCATTAGAGTGCAGCTTGTGTTTTGAGAATGAAAATGTGTTTAGAGTGTTGCTGAAAGGTCTAAATAAGATCTGCACATTGTTTTTCACCATGCAAAATGGTTTAAGGTATTGACAACTGCACAATTAGCTAAATGAGGTCAGGCAACTGAGAACTTCATCCATTCATTCATCCATTCATTCATTTTCTTTTTGGCTTAGTCCCTTTATTAATCTGGGGTTGCCACAGCGGAATGAACCGCCAACTTTTTCAGCATGTTTTACGCAGCAGATGCCCTTCCAGCTGCAACCCATCACTGGGAAATATCCAAACACACTCATTCCCTACGGACAATTTCGCTTACCCAATTCACATATACCGCATGTCTTTGAACTTGTGGGGGAAACCAGAGCACCTGGAGGAAACCCACGCCAACATGGGGAGAACATGCAAACTCCACACAGAAACGCCAACTGACCCAGCCGAGGCTCGAACCAGCGACCTTCTTGCTGTGAGGCGATCATGCTACCCACTGCGCCATTGTGACACCCCAACTGAGAACTTAGTTCAGCCAATGGGTTTTAGTGTTTTAGCAATTGAGAAAAACTGTAAGCATTCACCTCATAAATCATGATACGCTGCTTTCCCCTACAGAAATGTGCATGTAGTTTTGAGTACTTATAATTTTTATTTTTATCATTATTATTATTTATTCTTATGACCTCAGGGTATACAAATATACATTTTGAAATTAAGCTACATAAACCCACCTGCAGAAAACTGCTGACAGGCTGAATAACAATGCTAACTCATTCTCTGCCAGCAGGTGGCATTAATAGACCAGTAATAATCCCATCATGAACACTGAGCTGCTCTGTCACAAGCACCAATATGTTTCAAAAACAGACACAAAATCTACACATTAGATCACAGGTGTCAAAGCCAGTTCCTGGAGGGCCGCAGCTCTACACAGTTTAGCTCCAATCCTGCTTCAACACACTTACTTGTAGGTTTCAAACAAGTCTGAGGGACTCAATTAGTTTGATCAGGTGTGTTTAATTAGGGTTGAAACTAAACTGTGCAGAGCTGCGGCACTCCAGGAACACATTTGACTCCTGTGCATTAGATGAAATCAGCTTAAGTCTGTTGAATTAAACCCATGAATAGAACATAATGTTTTGATGTTTAATGTTAGATTTGATTAGCACATATCTTGCTATTCTTTCAGACTTTCTGAACATGTAAAACTCATCCCCTAAACACGAGTTACAATAAAAATAGTTGAATTAGGTGTTGTATTTGATGTTGAAAACAAGTTAAATTAGATTAGAATTTTATCATACCTCGCTCGCCGTTCACATTTCATTATTTATGTTGTCCTTTCTTAAGCAGTAAATCAGAATAGTCAGCTGGACAGCATTATGTCTACTCACCAAATCGAGTGGAATAAAGAAAAATGAAATATAGTTATTAGTAGTATATAGTATTTATATGCTAAATATACATTTTTAAAGCAGTTTCATTTCTGTCTGATTTATACATCTACATGTATTACATCTAATTTAGGTTCACAACTGGCATCCTACACCAGCTTTACATAACGGTTTGCCTTCTGTCCATTAATAAAGGCTTGAGCTAAAGATGAAAGAGGAGATAACATTTGATAGGGAATGATGAACTTGGATTTATTCTTGTAAAACAAATAATATGAACACCTATAGTGTACATAACTTATACAGTATTGCCCGCACTGCAGGAATATAAAGTTGTTAAGATAAAAAAACATTAAAGTCCCCAATAAATCAAAACTACCATATGATTTTGTTAGCTCACATTACTAGTTTTGTGGTGAACAATTCATCTGTGCATGTCATTAAGAAAAAAAGAAATCTTTCTTATCTTTAATTGAAATCTGAAAATGCACTTCTTGTTTGTTTTTTTCAGTTATTTGTCAGATTATGTATATTTTTAGGAATTAAGCATGGCTAACATATTCAACCACGCTGCTCCAACTGTCAGTTTTGACAGCAAACAGGTAAGGAGGAGGAGTCTGTTAGGTTGTGATAACTCTTCTAAAACCCTTTTCCAATCTATCAGAATGAAATGCCTACTTTACTACATCCAATCAGTCCGCAGTAGAAAAAACAAGCCACACCCACTGTTTTCTCATTTAAAATTCTGTTTCTCTAGGAACTGCGTCACAATACGGAAAAAAAACGATTGCAGCTTCCGGTTCATAGGGAAATCAATGCATTAATATAAACATAACTAGCTGAACAGATTGAGTGAACATGTGCACTGCACTAATGTAATATATAACTTTGGATATTTGCACTGAATTGATGCAAATATGCAGAGACCTCCATCAAATATTGCACCGGAAGTAACCATGCGGGCTAAGCGCAAACGTTTAAGCGATGAGTTCAAGCAGAGGCCCCAAGCGGAGGCTCTCTGGAAAAAATCTCTAAGGTAAGGGATTTGCAACAAACTTATTTACTGTCACCATTACCTTTAGTGCTTTTTCTTAGCGTTTTACTGTAGTTTCTGGCAACGGACGCCGCGGTTGTTATAATGTTAGTTACGTAAACAGATCGTAACTAACCACGAAATACTTGTCTTGCAATAACTAGGCAATACACACAATCTATGCCGTTTTCTTTCTAGACGTTCCCTTATCGAGTCGATCTCGACATTATGTATGGAGGAGTTATAAAACTGGACTGGGATATAGAGCTTATAGGTCAAATTCAATTCCTGGAGGGCCGCAGCTCTGCACATATTTTGTTCCAATCATAATCAAACACAGCTGATCCAACTAATCAAGGTGTTCAGTACTACTAGTGTCTAAACGCATTGATTAGTTGGATCACCTCATATGGATCACAAAATAATAAGTTATACATTTTTTTGGTTTATAGCCATTATACTTATTGTTGACTTCTTCTCTCTAGAAGTTGCAGCCAGAAAGGAGAAATCCAGAAAGAAAAAGAGCATTTAGAAGCTTCTCCTCCAAGCAGCACGTTTCTGTAATGTTGACACAATAACACCTCAAGTGCAACAATGTACTGCGGCTCTTCAGCAATATCTGAGTTCTGCTGTTTCAACTTCTAATAATAAATCCAAATCATTTTCAGCTGACAAAATGTTTTGTTTAATATAAGTTACTTTTTTCTCTATATACTTCACATGCTTTTTGATGGATGATATCATTGCTTGTTTGTTTTTATTTTACAAGTAACTTAATTATCTTTTACAGACATCCTCACCCTTGAAGCTCCAGTCAGCGTTGTGTCTGACTGCAATAGTGAAGCTCTGAAGCTGATGGTGATCCAATTAGCGTTAGTGAAGCTCCTGAAGTTGCTGGTGCTCCAGCCAGAATTAGTGAAGCTCCTGGTGATCCGGTCAGCATCAGTGATGCTCCTGGTGACATGGTCAGCATTAGTGATGCTTCCGAAGCTGCAATCAGCATTGTGTCTGATGGGAGCGCTGATGCCGTTTAATCTCCGGTTCGATTCCAGCCTAACTTGAGGACATCTCATCCTTCTATCATCCTTGCTCAGGTACAAATGAATCTTTAATTAGCAACTTTGTGCTGATTAGGTCTTTATTTTATGGTTTTACATGTACTCTGGGTAATTGATTAATAATATGGATCAGAACCTTTGATGGTTATTAAAAAATTAGTTTTATTATTCATCATAACTCCAAATTAATTTAGATTAATAATAATAAATCATACGTTCGCCTCACAGCAAGAAGGTCGCTGGTTCGAGCCTCGGCTGGGTCAGTTGGCGTTTCTGTGTGGAGTTTGCATGTTCTCCCTGTGTTGGCGTGGGTTTCCTCCGGGTGCTCCGGTTTCCCCCACAAGTCCAAAGACATGCGGTACAGGTGAATTGGGTAGACTAAATTGTCCATAGTGTATGAGTGTGAATGGGTGTGTATGGATGTTTCCCAGAGATGGGTTGCAGCTGGAAGGGCATCCGCTGCGTAAAACATATGCTGGATAAGTTGGCGGTTCATTCCGCTGTGGCGACCCCACATTAATAAAGGGACTAAGCCGAAATGAAAATGAATGAATGAATGAATGAATGAATAATAAATCTTTTTATTTGAAATATATATTTAAAAAAAATATTGATATTTTTCATCAGTTTGGATGAAAGATGTCACTGCTTGATTTTTATCAAATTCCCTTAACTTTTTACAGACATCTTTGACCGCTATGGCAATCTGTTGGGTCAAGGAGGATTTAGAGTTGTTTATGAAGGCTGGCATGTGAAAGATCAAAATAAGGTTTGATTTTTTTTATTCTTTAAACTGAATTTTAAGGGCGACGCGATGGCGCAGAGGGTAGCATGATCACCTCCCAGCAAGAAGGTCGCTGGTTCGAGCCTCGGCTGGGTCAGTTGGCATTTCTGTGTGGAGTTTTGCATGTTCTTCCCGTGTTCGCGTCAGTTTTCCCCACCAGTCCAAAGACACGCGGTATAGGTGAATTGGGTAAGCTAAATTGTCCGTAGTGTATGTGTGTGAATGAGTGTGTATGGATGTTTCCAGTGATGGGTTGCGGCTGGAAGGGCATCCGCTGCGTAAAACATATGCTGGATAAGTTGTCAGTTCATTCCGCTGTGGCGACTCCAGATTAATAAAGAGGCTAAACCGAAAAGAAAATGAATGAATAAAACTGAATTTTAGCCTATTTGATTACCTAGTGATTTCTTCATCCTTTTCAGGTTCATTCAACTGTCAAATGAACCAAATCTAACCTACATGATTCTAAAGTAATGTTTGGAGTTTATATTCACATATCATACCTGTTATTGATAACTATGATTAATAAAGGATTTAAGGATTAATAATTGAATGTCAATTGATTTTCCTCTTCTTTATTTGTTGAGCAGGTGGCAGTAAAATTTATAAAGAAAACAGAGCACCTGAAATACATCAACAATGTAAGTAGAGTGTGGTTTCTGTTATATTGCATTTTTTTATATTCGAAAATATACCCTTCATTTAATCATCATTAAAACTGTCTTTCTCTTAGCCATGGACTGATGTCGTCTCCTGATGGAGGTCATCCTATTAATTCTAGCCAATGAAGACACCAGAGTTCCACAAATTATCCAGCTGCTGGACTGGAATGATAAGGGGGACTATTATATCATTGTCCTGGAACAGCCTGATCCTTGTGACGACCTCTTCGTTTTCGTCTAGAGCCACGGAGGCAGACTCAATGAAGAACTGGCATGGGTTGTCATGTGGCAGGCAATAACAGCAGCATACATGAGCTGCCAAGGTGGTGTTTTCACCACCAAGGTGGTAACCTCCTGATCAACAGGGACACACTAGAAGTCAAACTTATCGACTTTGGCTGTGGTGATCTCCTTCAAAGCGCAGAATATGCAACCTTTATAGGTATGTACTGAAGCATCAGAATTCAAATCACACAGATTTCTAAGTTTCTACATTGAACCTTTGTTATAGTTACAAAAACACAACCAAATGCATGTGGTGATGAGAAAGTCACATGATGAACAACAGCTTTTCCATGAGCAGAGAAACATTTGTATATAGAAGTATCTCAGTGTCATTCACACAACTACTGAACACCAACAATAATGTAAATCTTCTTACAGGAACACCAATGTACTGTCCACATAAATATAAATCAATGGGAAAATATTTGGAGCCGACTACAGTATATTTGCTAGGGGTGCTGCTGTTTTCACTTGTGTGTGGGAGATTTTACGACACCTATAACCACAATCTCATCAGCCTCAACATTTGGTCCATGTCTGGCTTGTCTGAAGGTGAGAATTCAACACAACAACAATGTCCAGTTCTTCTAAATCTAACAAAAGAGAAGAAACAGGACTGCAGACTAAATAGAATTATCTAGATAGAATTAGCTGTGCAGATAATGCAGGATTAGTTTGCAAATCTGTCGTACATTTAGAATAGACGTAAATGAGCAAGAATGAAAAATGCTGCCACCTGATCTGCTCCTAGCTGCAGAGAGACCCAGCAGAACTAATAGATCTGGCCAAGGTTCTGGACCATGGCTGGTTCTAGGCCACACTCTCAGTCATTGACCCAGTCCAGCATTCTCTGTCCCACCAAAAACACCATCAAATCTAAAACCATGAATTACTTAACCCAGTTGACACAGATGATTCCAGAAAAAAAAAACTCACAAAAAAATCTTCAAGAGGAACTTTTGGATACAATAATCCAAAGGCACAAAGCTGTCAAGCACCATCTCCTCTTCCAGGACAGCAGACATTCAGCACAGTTGACAGGGCTGTTAACGTTAATCAAGCGGCTGCTGCTTACTGTTTCAAGAATTCCCATCTTTGTTGTAGTTCTGTTTGTAGTTTTCAAATAGCCCTGTATTTTAAAAATATAAAATGAAATGTCAATACTAAATTTAAATATATCGAATAGATATAAAATGTCTCCATGCCATTTAATATAATAATTTTCAAAAATACTACTCCTTAAAAACATTTAATTTTAAGTGTATTCAAAGAGGAATGTGGTTGTTTATATAATTATTAACATAGTAACAGTAATTAACTTTCCATACTGTGAAAATGCTATGCCATAAATTGCATACAGCAATTCTTCAAAATATATTTTGTGTTTAACAAAAGAAAACTTCTACAAGTTTAAACAACTAGATGGTGAGTAAGGCCCAATTCTATTTTTGTACCCCTACCCCCTCCAAATTTACCCCTAAAGCCTCATTCACACAACAAGCGACTCGCAGTGGCAAAGCGGCAAGCGACCGTTCATTTCAACAGAGAGCTAGTGACTTCCGGTGACCTCCGTCTACGTGAGCGACAGCGACCGTTTGCGACCAGGTGGGCTCGTCGAGTGATGTGACAAAAGTTAAGATTCTTTCAACTTTATGCAAATGAAGAGCGACTTTCTTGAGCGACAGCCAATAGGAGCACCAGTAGAGCTACACGAACCTGCATTTGCATCAGGTCGCCACCCAGAGCTACAGGCAGCTACTAGTTGCTGCTAGTCTGTTTCGAGTGTGGTCCTGAAAAATCTCTGTTTCAAGGGCTATATAGGCTTTCCCCTTAGCCCTACACCTTCAAGCTAAAGAGAATTGGGATTGGGCCTGATTAAAGTAATGATATCTGTGTTAAAGAGTCCCTATTATTGGTTTTTGAAAATGGCCTCCGATGCAGTGTGTAACAACACTAAGTGAATGAAAACATCTAGCTGAGGTTTAAATCAGAAAGTGCACCGTGTTTAAAAATATTAATTCTTTAATGAAATAGTTGACTCCAATCGACTCAATAGTCGAATAAATGAATTGTGTTGGGTTCAGATCTTTTGCCTGAACGCATCAAAGTCGATACGGTAAATCACCAAATATGTAGCACCAGATCCGGTAAAACGTGAACGTGCCTTTCCCTTCAGTCCCTAGCAGAGCTCGGGGGATCATGGGACTGATCATGACACAAAGATGATGATCACTGACAGATGGAGATTCAGCTGTGGGAAATAAAGGGTTAAAGCTCATTTCCACAGTGTAGCCAACCTAGTGCTGTGTTTGTTCCTGTCATTTTTCAGATTTTTGATACAATAACCTACGCTGCAACGCGAGATTCGCCAGCCGTTTGCTATTAAAGGAAGGAGCAGCAGAGACTATTATGTATGGGATTTTGTCAGACTTTGACAGAAACTTTGTCAGTAACTGTTACAGTTCATATAGACCAGTTTCTTCTTCCTCCAGATCATAACATGTAAGTGTAATTAAAATTGTTGCCTTGTTTTGTGGAGTTTGCAACTTGTAATCGCTCAGTGCGGCTTGTAATCATTTATCTATTATAGTAGATCAGTGCTTTTACTGTATCTCTCAGGTTAAATCTTTATGGGGATGTTCACATATTGCGTCAAAAACCACGTTGAAAACACGACACATGCTTCTTCCTTTACCGATTTAAATGCATTTCTGAACTCGTGATTCTCTGCCGTTTGTCATTGCTATGGCCACCATCAGCTGTTCCTCACACGTGTGGCACGGTAGATTTTCAAAATAGTTAAACTTTTGCCACTGTGTGGACTAATACTGAATGTGTGTTATTGTTATTACTTGGGTTAGGTTTAAGGGTAGAGTAATATGCTGGTGTTTAACTGCATTGCTTTATTGCACTCCTGCATTGGGCTCTCACATACTCTTTGCTAATCAAGGTGGGCATTTCTCTCTGCCTCGCACTGAACCCAGTTGACCAGTCACAACAGACTGGGTCAACGGACCAATCACAGCAGATTAGCCTCACGCTGAAGTATTTCTTTAAGAAAGGTATGATTTAAAACTATTTGTCGCGCAAAGATCATGTAGATTGTGTTTATTTACAAATTGGCTATATACACCAAAGTGTTGTTCAGCCACTGAAATCTTCCAGTGAAAGCGAAAATTTCATAAGGTGCCTTTTACAGCATCGATAATGTAATTAAATCAAAATATATTCAGTTAAATAGACCTAAGCATTTAAACAAGCACTGTGAGAAGCAGTGAGCAGTTATGATGGAAACAAGTTAGTGTCAGTCATTGCCTTGGTAATGTAAAAGATGACAAGATATTTCTGTTTTAGCACTCCTTTTTCAGATTTTTATTTAGTTTAATAACAAAGCATAAGTAAATAGCGATATTCCGCCTAGCCTGTTTTACTGAGGTAAAGCTGGTTTTATATTCACACATTAGTTCTTCTTTTAACAATAACAATCTGTGACATGACCCCTATATTGTTTATTAAGCTACTTTTAATATTCGGCATGTAAGTATGGCTTTGTTTCAGCTTTGTGGAAACTGGCAATAATAAGTGTAATTCTTGCACCTCGCCGGCCAAACACTAAGCATAGTTGCTTTAGGACAAAATGCGTGTCTCCAAAGAGAGTCAGCAGAGACCAGCAATCCTTGCATGTATTAAATATTGCACATTATGACAAGTTATGCTTGCTACAAAACTGAAACATTCAGGTTCCTGGGCACCACCATCTCTCAGGATCTGAAGTGGGACATTCACATAGACTCTATTGTGAAGAAAGCCCAGCAGAGACTGTACTTCCTTCGTCAGCTGAGGAAGTTCAACCTGCCACAGGAGCTGCTTGTACAGTTCTACTCAGCTGTCATCCAATCCATCCTCTGCACTTCAATCACCATCTGGTTCGGCTCAGCTGCCAAAACCGACCTCCGCAGACTACAGCGAATAGTCTGGACAGCTGAACGAATCACTGGCACTATCCTTCCTACACTTCAAGAACTGTACTCTTCCAGAGTGAGTAAAAGGGCTTACAAAATCACTCTGGACCCCTCACACCCAGCGCACTTCCTGTTTGAACTGTAACCGTCTGGTCGGCGCTACAGAGCACCAAGCACAAAAACAGCCAGACACAGGAAAAGTTGCTTTCCTCAGGCCATCTACCTCATGAACAGTTAAATATTCCCCTACTGTGCAATAAACATCTGTAATACTTTCTCATACGCACTTGTGCACAGCACCTAATAACAATATACAATGCAATACCTTTTCTACGCATTTGTACACAGCACCTTTTATATTTATAACAAATCATTCATTGATTCATTCATTTTCATTTCGGCTTAGTCCCTTTATTAATCTGGGGTCGCCACAGCGGAATGAACCGCCAACTTATCCAGCATATGTTTTACGCAGTGGATGCCCTTCCAGCTGCAACCCATCTCTGGGAAACATCCAAACACACCCATTCACACTCATACACTACGGACAATTTAGTCCACCCAATTCACCTATACCGCATGTCTTTGGACTTGTGGGGGAAACCGGAGCACCCGGAGGAAACCCACGCCAACACAGGGAGAACATGCAAACTCCACACAGAAACGCCAACTGACCCAGCCGAGGCTCGAACCAGCGACTTCTTGCTGTGAGGCGAACATGCTACCCACTGCGCCACTGTGAGGCCCCTTTATAACAAATCTGTACATACAATTCAACATCCAGAGCTTTTTGACTAATTGCATCTCTGTTTAATGTTTGTTGTGTTTTTCATGTTTATTTTTGTGTTGTCACTTTATGTACACTGGAAGCTTCTGTAGCCAAAACAAATTCCTTGTGTGTGTAAGCCCACTTGGCAATAAAACCCATTCTGATTCTGAAATAAACTCAGTGAAACTAGTTAAATATTAGTACTCTTTTACTTGTAATATTTAAATGTTTTCTCGTTGTAAATAAACCTAGTATCATATTCAATATATATTGTCACATCTGTTATATTAAAAATGTATCAAATTGTTACTAATAATATTTACTTAATGCAAAATAAATCAATGTTCTTTAGATTTAAAAAAAGATAATCAATTCAATTTTACTGAATTTATTTAGGATTGTTAGGTTAAAACGTTAAGTAAATACCTGATACATCATATTGACAAATTAATTGTTCTTGGTTAGTAAAAATATACTTGAGTTTTACTCGTGCAAACTGTTTCAAGGATTTGTTTCAAGCAAGAGTACCTTAAGAGTCATTTTTCAGTGTATTAACAAACTAAGATTTTATCTCAATAAACTCCCAATTTGCTGCTTATTAGTTATTAATGTGGTAGTTGGGCTTAGGTATTAGGTTATGGATATAGAATAACATCATGCAGAACATGTACTTTAAACACAAATAAACAGCCAATATATAGGCAGTTAATAAGCCACAAGTTAATAGTGAGAATTGGTACTTAAACTAAAGTATTACCATTCTTTATTAGGTATTCAATTACACTTCAGACATAGTAACTAGAAAGATAATTTTAATGTAGCCTATTGTATTATGTAATTAGTAATTATTTGTAACTGCACTATTTAAATGCTTAAATTACAGTTCGTTTTTCGTACGCCAAAAACGTAGAATAGTCACGATTTGCTTACATTTTTGTCACCACACCAAAACATCCACTAGGTGTCAGTATACGCATAATAAATAACCAAAAATTGTGCAGCCGTTGGCTATCATTTAATAAGTGGTACAGAAAGGGGATAGATTAATGGATATTGTTTTCAGACATAATTGATCACTTGCTATTTAATATTTGCAAATTTTAATATGCAATACTTTACAATAGTGCTCAATTTCCAAACATAATATAAAATGATATTAGTTCTTGGGACCCCCCAAATAAATTATTATTTTTTTAAATCAAAATTATTAATTATTAATAAACTTTAGTGTATGTCAACGTTTATTGACACTTTATTAATATCAAAAGCTGTATCTGTTTATTATTTAATGGGTCTGATTTGACATAAAATAATAATGAGCATTTATTTTGAAAATGCTAAAGTAATAATAAATAAATAAATGTAATAATAATAATAGTTATTATTATCATTATTATTTTATTATTATTAAAACTGTCAGCATGGTGGCGTAGGGGTAGCACAATTGCCTCACAGCAAGAAGGTCGCTGGTTCGAGCCCCGGCTGGGTCAGTTGGTCAGTTCTGTGTGGAGTTTGCATGTTCTCCCCGTGTTTGTATGGGTTTCCTCTGGATGCTCCCGGATGCCCCCACAGTCCAAAAATATGTGGTACGTGTGAATTGGGTAAGCTAAATTGTCCGTAGTGTATGTGTGTAAATGAGTGTATGGATGTTTCCCAGTGATGGGTTGCAGCTAGAAGGGCATCCGCTGCGTAAAACATATGCTGAATAAGTTGGCGGTTCATTCTGCTGTGGCGACCCCAGATTAATAAAGGGACTAAGCCGAAATGAAAATGAATGAATGAACAAAAGTATTGCTCATTTTTATTTAAGGTATTAACCATTTGGAACTAACGGAATTTAGTTAATCTAGCGTCACCAATACGTCTATGAATAAATTAACAAACAAAAATATGTGAGAAAAAGTATGGGATATTTATATAGACTTTGGCATTGCATTTCTTTTTTTTAAATATCCAGATTAATTTATGGCTTAACTTGTGATTTGATATCTATGCATAAACCCCCTGAGCTCTGTTTATGTTATACTATATACAGTACATGGTTTGGATGTACTGTTCCACTTTGCATAAACCAACAGTACTGAACCAAAATGACCTCTGCTTCAAATTTTTCATTCATTTCTAATAATAAAAAGCCATAACAGGTAATGCTTTGCAGAGTGTAGCTGATCTGCAGCTTAACCGCTGGATCTCAGCTTTCTCACTAATGAGATCTGCTCTGAGAGGTGCAATACTGCTGCTTAAGGAAATTAAACACTATTTTATTCATTCATATTACTGCATTATTTTTGGTCCTGAGTTTGAATGAAGCAAGAACTGACAGCATCAGACATGACAATACATAATTGTAATTTAAATGGACATTTTTATTTAGTATTTTGTTCAGTATGAATGGAAGAGGCCACAAAGAAGACTAAATAAATCTAAAATGATGACGACAAAATGTTCAAATGAATGTCTAAAATGGGCATAGACAAGGTAGACAGAAATATGATACTAGATACATAGAAATACATACATATTATGTTATGAAATATATACATATATGTCATACATTTTATATTTGGATTTCACACACACATAA
>CAIGQW010054109.1:18117924-18153494 GCA_903798125.1 Danio choprae | reverse complement strand
ATATATATATATATATATATATATATATATATATATATAAAACCTCATATAACAGTTTCTACAGGATATCTGACAACAACCAAGCTGAAGGTTTGTTGAAATTGCATCAGATACATCCAGAGGTCAGAAAGCTTCCTCTAATGGAAATGGATTGCTGGACATTATAATGTTGACTGAGTGCAGTCTTGCAGTCTTGCAGATTTGACACTTTCGCTGGTAACAATTTTATTTGCCAGTGCAAGGTGAGACGAGAAATGTGATGACAATAATCTCTTGGCATACTTTGAATAGGATCATTAGTGTTGTATATGATTAATTGTGTTTGGGGTGCCAAGAAGCATTTGAGCCTACCTGTAATTCAATGATCCAGGCGGATATGATAATCCCTATTTACTTTATCACAGTCAGTGGTTCTCAATCAGTTGGCCTCATCTGATATTTATACAGTAGGTTTGGCCAGTGCAGACTGAGCTTTTAGTCAAAATTCTCTCGGGGTACTGTGTACTAAGACAATTTGAGCAATTCCCCTTTGAGATTCTCTGCTTTACCCGGTCCTCTTTTGTAGAGGATCAGCCTTTTTCTAAATTCTCATTTAAGTTTATTGAATATACAATTTTGAATTAATAATGTATGCAATTTGTGAATTATGCCTCAAAGCTCCTTTTCTCCTGTTAGAATAAGTTCAAATAATTTTGCAATTTTATGATTGTCATTAATAATATTTTTGAACAATTCATTCATTCATTTTCATTTCGGCTTAGTCCCCTTATTAATCTGGGGTCGCCACAGCGGAATGAACCACCAACTTATCCAGCATATGTTTTACGCAGCGGATGCCCTTCCAGCTGCAACCCATCACTGGGAAACATCTACAAACTCTCATTCACTATGGACAATTTAGCTTACCCAATTCACCTATACCACATGTCTTTGGCGACCAGCGACCTTCTTGCTGTGAGGCGAACGTGCTACCCACTGCGCCATCGTGAGGCCCATTTTTGAACAATATATCTTTTTATTAATATTCTAGCCAAACTGAAATAAGTAAGACTTTCGTCAGAAGAAAATATAAAAGGAGAAAAAAATCCTTACTCTGTTAAACATTACTTGAAAAGTATTTAAATTTCACAGGATTTCTTCAAAGCCACATATAGGGTTTGGGAAGATTACACAGTAAGCAAGCAATCAGTTCTCGTACTGTAGTGTTTTGAATACAGGACAAATGTTCAGGAATAAAAATCTGCCTGATTTTGACAAGAACAAAATTATATGCCAAATGTGTATTTGGTGGCCATTATTTGCATTAATGTACATTTTTGACCAAACTTTTCCACTTTTGAAGTTAGTATCCAATATATACTTGGTTATCACTAAAGCCCCTCTACACTTTATTTTGTACATTATTAAATTGTTAGCATGAGTTTGTCTGAAATATAATTCATGAGGTCCGCATGCACAAATTCTACCATCAGTCACAGGCTGATAGGGAATAAGTGAGCTGCTTTTTTTTTGAAAATAGGCTCATTTTACAACTAACCTAGAGTTAAACAGTTGAGTTTTACCATTATTAAATCCATTTAGCTGATGTCTGTGTCAAATGGGAGCAATAGCAATTTAGCTTAGCTTAGCATAAATCATTAAATCATATTGGACCATTAGCATCTCACTCAAAAAGTTTCAATATTTGTTCTATTTAAAGCTTGACTCTTCTGTAGTTACATTGTTGATTAACAATTATAATTGTGTTGTAGTTGTTTTTACAGTATTATAGGCAGCATTTACAAGCACACTCTAAATTAACAATTACAACTGTGCTGTAGTTTTGCACTTGTAAATTTTACAGTATCACTGGCAACCAAAATTGCCACTAATACTGTACAATTTACAGCCTTTTTTACAGTGCAGATTCTAACTTTTGGTGCAAATAGGGCTTGATTCTGGGGACTATTTTTATGTGTTGCGTAATATCATTGCGCTTGCTGCAGCTATGGTATAGCAACAAAGTCCATTGATTATTATGCCATAATAAGTATAGCTCCTATTCATATGAGCATAGAAAATAGCAACTTTTAATTTTCCGTCAGTCTTAGTACACAATGTAACTACAGATAGTCAAGCCTTAAATAGAAAAATTTGGTCATTTTGAGAAAGATGCTAATGGTCTAATCCGATTTAGTGATTAAGCTAAGTTAATTAATTAAAAATTAATTACAAAAATGGTAATGCTCAACTTTTAGACTTTAGAGGAGTTATAAAAAATATAGTTCCTTTAAAACTATTTTCCTTTTTTGTATGTGCACATCACAATATTCATCTGAAAATCAGATGTGTGGGTGATTTGTATTCGATATCTGAATCTGATACACATCTTTGGTTAATTTCCAGTATTTTAAAATGCTCTTCATTATTGGACAGCCCATGTGATGTGTATGCTGCATTAAGCCCCCTTGTTTCGATATCAGTGGTTAGAAGTGCTCAGGTCCGGTTACAGCCGTGCATTCCATGTCAAGGCTCTTCACTCACAGGCCTCCAAAGAAAAAAAACGGGTGTGTACAACTGTAATTATACATAGCCACTGAAGGATGAAAGCTTTATTTATTTACAGCTACATGAAATCAAGAAGTAAGGTTCTGTATGTAAAAAATTATACATATGCATATTACAGAGATGAACTGGGGTTTCAGTAGGATGATATTATTAACTTTAATGTCAAACAGTCTGGGTCATTTATAAGGAATGCTGTGAGAAACAGGTTGAGATTTTGCATAGAATTTGTATAGTAAGAATATATTCACTAAGCATAACCAGACAATAAAAGCAGTCAAGACCAGGCTTGTCAAACTGTGTGGGTGGCAGAAGTATCTGTCAAAATTGTGGAAATACTGCTCAGACATGGTATTCAGTCAGCTTTGAATTTGTACACATTTTTTATCAATGGGACATTGTAAATCTGTGAATATTTTCTGCTCGTACGGCCATTCATACCATAGTTTCTTTGTGTCTGAAATGCTCTAGAAAATAACCTCTAACTCTACTGGGCGTTTTAAAAAGACACCACTGTTTTATGTGTGTGTGTGTCTGTGTGTGTGGCAGACTTCACCCCACCCAAACAGTGGCAATGTGACAGCACCCTGTGACTCGATATCCACCCTTCACAAGATTCAAATGACAAAAGCCATTTCAAACATCAAAACAACTAACAAAAGCTGGAGCGAATAGACACACTTTGTGTTTGCTGGTAACAGCGTGCCATTGATAGGATGACACTGAATTTGCCAGTTATGAAACAAACTCTTTTCTTTCAGAACTAAATGTTTAATCTGATTTGCATTAAACACTGAATAAATATTTAACCACATAGTAGTAAATAAATGAGAGCATGTAGTAAGACCAAGTCAAGTTTTTCAACAAGTGAACATATTACTATATGAAAATATTATTTAGCATGGAATCACTATAGTATGTATCTTTATTTTTTTGAGTCTTATCATCAGTCTCAAATCATAGAAGCATAATTTATTGATGTGCCATAAGTCACATGAAATGAAATTCTCATTTGCAAATGTCATAATGTCATATATATTATCATGTAAATGTAATAATTGATTATTATTGTCATAATAAAGTTAAATATGTCATATAAATTAATATACAAGCCATGTCTCTGTGTATGCTTATTATACAAATTACACTTGCATAGCATATTATTTATTCAACGTGTAATATTATTTACTAAACATATTATTTACTAAACATTTATGCTTAGACTATATATTTTATAGGCTACATAAAAAATAAATCTACGTAAAATATGTTTTTGATGTATAGGATAGGCCTTATATAAATGCCATTTATGGGAAAAACATGGGGTACATATATATTTTGAATATATGTATAATTGTATCTGTACTGTATATGTAATGAAATATATTCATTCTAAAGATGTTATAAATTATAGGTCACTTATATGACAATATTTGCAGGGACATATAGGCCAACTAAATATTATATTTCTGTATTCTCTATATCTCAGTACAGGCAATCAGTAAGTAAAGCAGGATTTTGATCACTCCAGCTGGTAATTCAGGACACTGTAAACCTCAATCACATCCATTTCATCAGCAGAAACACGCAAATGGATTATTATGAGGATTGTTGTGATCTCGTGTAAATGATTTTTCTCACGATGTACACACCAAGATACATATGCATATCTAAAGTTTTTGCTTAAAACGAAACACCATTTATAAAGGCCTATATACATTTCCTCCATGCTGTGAACAAGACTGGTGTTCTGCGGTCCTTACCTAGTTTCTTTAGATTTAATTACTGGAAGTGAGGATAAATGTAATAAAGTCCTCTACTGTCTCGCGGCGGCTGAGTGAAGAAACATGAGCGCCGATTCCTCTGAGCTCAGAGGGAAGGCAGTAGATCAGTAGATCATGTGATCCCTTTGCATATCAAGGTCGCCATTTTGCAGGAAAGTTTGGGAATTTCGGACACACTAGAAAGAAAGAGGAAGTGTTGAGCTGGAGAAGTTTGCATTACGGACGTGTGCGGATCCAGATCTTCAGTCAGGAGGGAACGCGACAGATGTTTGGAGAGTCTGCGAGTCAACTTTACTTCCTCTTCAACAGGGACTATTAGTATTTCTGCCTGTTCCAAGACTTTTTCCAATTGCAACACATCGGAAGGATTTGTTTCCCCAAATCTTTGTAATGCACACCGCGATTCTGTGATTTGCTTCATTCATTCGTCTGCGGAAAGTTTGTGAAAGTGCAGAGTTGTTTAAAAGTGTCTATAAGGTCCTGCTCCATCTGACCTGTTATGAATGAAGCGATCGTTTATAGTTTTTATTGGATTATCGGATTGTTGATATTGAGCTTTGACTCTCACATGTCAGATTGACCCGGTCAGTGATCACCGGTGATTGTGGGTCACTGCGAAATCAAAGCGACTCGACCGAAAGTGAAAGTGATCGGGCATTCATCCCAATGCTTTACGCCAGTCGCTTTATTTAGTTGAGCTTTTTGATTTTTGAATCTTCATCATGCCTGTGAGAAAGAAAGGTGAGATTTCTTTAAAAATGGTATAGCCTTTAAAAAATGTCTAGTCAATATTTTAGCCGTAATTTATAGTAAAGACTTTTTCTAAACATATAGCCTACGTTTAATATTTATATAATTTATTATGCACGTTTCTCAGCAGTCTTTATAATGACATTTTTAGATGCTCAGCGGGCACTGCAGCTTCTGGAGGAATACCAAACTAAACTCAGCCAGACTGGAGATCCTCATCTCAGACTTTCAATCGAGAGGGTCATAAACATATTTAAGAGTACACTCTTCCAGGCTCTTGTAGGTAAGTTGCTCTGCCAGTGCTTTCCTTGAGGTTTCGTTGCATTTGTTTTGTTCGGCTTGAGATGGTGGAACAGGTTTTACATCAACGTTTTGTGGTTGACAAGTTCAGTGGTATTACAGCAGTATTTTATTGTTATATTTTTCCCCAACTTTAACTAATGTACATTTAACTAACAGTATTTTAAAGCTGGATGATTTTCTATACAAACTATAGACTACTTTTAATTAAAGACAATTTTGAAAAGTCAGAATTTTCTGTTTAAGGTTTCTGGTTGCCTTTAAATTATGGCTTCCATATTTCCATTACTTCCATATACATTTTATTCTAACTGTAAGCAACAAATAATATATATTTATTTTTTATGAATATGTTTAATTAAGGACCCAAAAGTGCAGAAGTTTATTGTATCTTTAGGTCATATTTGCAGCAAATTAGCATTTGTGAATGAGAAGGAATCATGTGACACTGAAGATGATGCTGAAAATTCAGCTTTTAAGCACAAGAATAATTTATATTTTAAATAGTGCTGGGAAAAATTATCATGATTAATCACATCCAAAATAAAAGTTTGTTTTGACATAATTTAAGTGTGTGTGCTGTGTATATTTATTTTGCATATATAAATGCACACATGCATGCATATGTTTGAGAAAATGTTTATTTATGTTTAGATATAAATTATTTATTTATATGATACAAATTCAATCTAAATTTAAATATCTATAATGTAACAAATTTTATATATATATATATATAAATACACACATACATTATGTCAGAACTATTTTTTATTTTGGATGCGATTAATCACATTTAATCTTTGCCCAGCACTATTTTAATATATATTTACATGGAAATCTGTTATTTAACATTAAAAAATATTTCACAATGTTATTGTTTTTATTGTATTATCAAATACACTACTTTGACCCGTAAATGTCAGTTAAACCCCCCCCCGACATATGCAGTATTTGCAAAGCATAGATGAGAAAGGGAAATTAATTTGCCAAAAGGTGTCTTGGCCTATATTTGCTGGGAATGTGGAGTGCAGTTTAAAGTGTTTTTTTTAAGCGTTCAGTAATTAAAGTGTTTTTTTCCCCAGATTTTGTCAGCTTGGGAATATCCTTTGAGTTTCTCTTTTAAACTGGCTCGTTTGGGAGTTTTAAGTAATTAAGACAAAATGATAGAGGAAATTAGTGGTGATAAGGATTTTGCTGTTAAAAGAAAAGAAACATCCAGAAATAGCTGTGAAAAAATAACTTGGAATGTTTTGTATGTTTGTTTCCTACTGCTTAGCCCTAGTGTTAATACAAAGTGATCTCCTTTAGGGCCAGCCAACCTTTTCAGCAATCCTGGTTTTAAAATAATAAAAAAAAAATTAAATTGGGACTTCTAACAAGTCTGTGTTAAAGAATAAAGGCCATAAACTAAACCAAGTACAACAGAAACACAAACAAACATTCATTTATAAAATGTCTGTTTAATGAGCTTATCTAAAATTCCATGTAGTACTTTGGATGAGACTATTAATATGAAGTAGTTGTATCTATAGAAACCATAAATATTGTATTTGGAGTAAAATATGATTTTCTGTACAGCATCATGAGGAAAATATTTACTTCACTGAGCTTTTGCTCTTACTAATTTTCAATAGTGTGCTTTTTTAGAAATTATTTTTAAAATCCTGTTATGAATTTATTACAGTTGTAAAATGGTAATAGCATCTTTATATTCTACCGCTTATTATAATCACTTGACAAATTCAGGAATAGTGATGCATCTTAAAGTGCATTTCTACCATTATGGTACCACAATTTGAGCTCGCATGACTTTGCATTTTCCTGAATCCCCCCAAAAATGTTGTTTACATGCATAAGGAGTATTTGTAATGAGGAGTATTTGTGTTTCATGGTGTTAATATTGTCTATCTGGGTGTTTTATTCTAATAACTTATTAGTTATAAGGACTCAAGTACCTCTGAAAAGCAAAAAGAATGTTATTTTGTGTAAACATAAACTTAATCAGAATCTTACTCCACTGCACACAGACATCTTTAGTGTTTTATAAGCATGTCACCTGCTATGTATGTCTGCTTTGATTGATAGTAATGTAAAGAAGATGAGTGTGATTTTGCATTTTCAAATAAATCTCATGCAACCTGATAATTCTTTCAGACATCCAGGAATATTATGAAGTGAGCCTCCAGGATACTGAGGATAAGCCCATAGAGGATTCAAGCCTTAAAAGCAGAGAGTCATTTCCTCCTGTTAATGAATGGAATCTCACTGTCCCTCCCAGCACTACTGGACCAACTGAACCGGTGCCCATCAATCTTCCTCAAACAGAAGAGGTAAGCAGAATCTTCTTTGCTGTTTGCGGTACATTAACATGCTCATGTAATTGGCTGTGGAATAGTGGCTGGCAATTGTTATGCTGACTCCCTGAAATATGACCTCTTATTTTTAGTGTAAGCATTTGGTATTCATTCAATGATTTAATCAAAAATGCTGATTCATTCCCAAACAAAACCGCGTTACTGTTTTGCTTGTAGAAACCCTTTGGGATTCTGTGAAGCTTCTTTGGGTTTCTGTGACAATCTATTTTCTTTTCCTTTTTCATTCATTTAGTTTTTCCTCTATATAGTTTTAATGACTAAAAAGAGGGTGAGTAAATTAACTGCAATTATTATTTATTCATGTACTTTTGATGAACTATCTCTTGGGTTGTGGTTGTTACAGTGGTGTTATAGAAAAATCAGTCAGTGACGTGTGTGTTGGTTTAATGAGATATTTAAGAGTCACAGTAATGATTCATCTCTGTGGAACATACTAGAACATCTAGAACGTGTTAGACTTGTGCTTAAAAGGAATGAAAAATGTAAGGTTCTTTAAATAAAGAGCATGGTGCTAAGTGTGCGACCTTTTGAACTGAATGACATAGGAGAGCAGATCATTTGGGCTTACTTTGTTATTTAATAATGCTAATTTCTCATTTAGATTAAATAAGGTCTGGTCATGCATTTTTCATTTAAACTGTTGCTCGCATTTTAGAGAGTGGGTAGATTTTTACTTCTGGGACTGGATGTAATCCGCCACACTGAGGATAGAAAATAATTTAACAGTGCATAACACTCTCATTTCTATCATTTGAAACTCAAATAATTCAGTTGGGTGTTTGAATGGAGATGAATTTCATGTCTCCACTGGAACAGGGGATGGGATTTATTTTATTTAAATTTTTTAGTATTTTCTTCATAACTACTTCAAAAGAAATTGCAAATGGATCTTCTCTTAAAAAACCTTCGGATTGGGAATACAGTATTTGGTTCATTTTAACATGCTATTCACCTAAAAAATGCATTATTAATACTCGAGTCAAACATTATGAAAATATATTTTAAAATGAGCTATTCTGTGTTCGTTGCTTTCTTCAACTTTTTTTGAAGGTAAAATTTGCTGACAAATTTGTTGGATTAAATGAAAAAGGACTGCTTGAAGGATTTTTATTGACCAGTTTGACTTTTTTTGTTTAATACTTAAAACTTTGTGGCCGATGTTAACCCTTAAAAGGGCAGGAACACGCACTCATGCATTTAGTTTTGGTGATTATTGTGACTTTGGTGATTATTGGGACCTTTACATTGTACAAACTTTATGAATTTCAAGAACAGTTAAGTTTGTCTATACTAGTTTGTAGCTCTATGTCTCTGCTACAAGATATTATATATTATGTTGTTAATTTTTTACTTTCTCTAAAAGTTCATAAAGGTTTAATCGAAAATGTTAATTTATTAATATTTCATTCATAATAATTAATATTATTTTATATCCAAGCATAACACAATCAGTAACCAAATTGATTAGTAGTAACAATTATGCAAAATCAAATCTTTTTATTTTATTATTATTATATCTGTCTGTGTTCAGAATCCTGCATGGAGTTGGACATTTGTTAAACATTTAATGATATTTTGTATTTCATAACAAAACGTAAAGTCCACTGGCTGATATTGAACCAGCAGGGCAGAGGCGTTTGAACGCACGCGGTTTCCCACACACTGACGTGCACTTGGAGCGCGCGCATCCAGAGGTGAGAGGAGCACATTATACAGCTCGCTCTCCCCGCGGTGCTCCTATCAACTCTCAACGCGCGTCAATATGAGTGCAGGCATCGTCCTCCTCCTCCTCAGCATCCCCGACACAATGCCGCTGACAGCAGCCATGAGGTGATGTGGACTTCTCTGAGTATATGGATGCGCGTGTTGTTTGCTCAACTGAGAATAAGTTCATGTCGCGCGGTCAATGCATTCATGCATATGCATTGGCATATTTTAGCGAAAGGATTAGAGCAGCTGGGATGAGATGCTGAGAGGTTGTGCTCTGAAGAATGGACTGTTTATGTATCGTTAGCACAAAGGTAAGACCATATGCCCTAATGTGTCTATCTAGAGTATTTTTAATATACTGTACAGTAAAGATTATGATGGACAGATGAGAGACTAAGAATCACTATGGCTAGAAATTTTAGTTACCTGTTTGTTAGACAAGATATAAATTTTTTTTGTATAGTTTTTTTTATTGTTTTATTATCCTTAATATTATATTATGTTTATTATGCTTTGAGTATAGCTTTTGTTTATAATCGTATGTTTATAAACTAAATGATGGATGAATATAGCTATTAAATGTATTTATTATTGCAGGTAGGTCATGTTGATAAAAGATGTATTCAAAAATGTTTAAAACTACTCTCAAAAAATCATTTTTGCTGCTTGTTCAAGCTATTTATTTAGTCAAGGGGTGAGAGGGTCGCTCAGTGGTTAGCACTGTGGTCCCACAGCAAGAAGGTCGCTGGTTTCAGTCCCGACTGGGTCAGTTGGCATTTCTGTGAGGAGTTTGCATGTTCTCCCCGTGGTCGAGTGTGTTTCCTTTGGATGCTCCGGTTTCCTCCATAGTCCAAAGACATGCGGTACAGGTGAATTTAAAAAACTAAATTGGCCATAGTGTATGTGTGTGAATGAGTGTGTATGGATGTTTCCCAGTACTGGGTTGCAGCTGGAAGGGCATCCGCTGTGTAAAACATATGATGGATAAGTTGGCTGTTTATTCCGCTGTGGCGACCCGTGATGAATGAAGGGTCTAAGCCGAAGGAAAATGAATGAATGAATGAGCTGAGTCAACACAATTCTTGAGATTTCTTTTGGGGACAACTTAATTGTTTTATGTTCAATCCACTTAAATTTGTAAAAACAATCAATCTTAATCTATTTGTGTTGGGACAACATGAAGGAATTGCGTGGAACCCAGCATTTTTTACAGTGTAGTAGTTGATGACCAGACTGACAGACAGATTGTTAGAAATATGTTTATAGTTAGTGGGGTTTTATTGTTATGTGACTGGACAGCTGAAATATGTTTACAACTTGTGGGTAGGTAGATTATACTGATAGATATTTAATATAGCAAAAAAATATTGATAATGATGTATTATTGTTTATAACTAGATGATGGATTAATCGTTAGATTCAAGAAACTAACACTAAACTAACTTAAACTAATTTGGTAATTATAACAATTAGGGGTGATCCACTATGATATCATAGTTAGCTTAGCAAAGCCTACAGCGAATGAAGTTTGGGGACTACAAAAAAACCCCCCATCCGGGCTAGTGAGATCACAAGGGCTTCCGGTTACACACATTCACCACGCCCACACACCCTGCGCAGCGAAGGGGTGTGGGCAGAGGCGCTGTAATGTTATAGCAGAGAAAGCTAAAATGCTGTCCAAATGCTGCTATTTCCACAGAGCTTGTTCTGTTTTTGTATTTGGGCTTCCAAATGACACAACACAAAGAGAGAAGGGCTTACAGTTTAGTGTTAATTATCTTCCAGAGAATTAAAATAAATATATAGCTCTAGCATTTGACACATGAGAACTTCCAGAATCTCTCCCAGTTCAGTGTTGGATTCGGCTAAAAACTCAACCGACGAAGCTGTGGATTGTGAGCCACAACCTGTAAGTATTTTTATTTGATAAAATTGATCAGTTACATGCACAGTTTCTAGTGTTAACGGTATGTTGTAGCAAGGACTTAAACAAGGATGTAAGCAACAGGAAATGCAGTTTGGCACTGCTAACAATTTAGCTACAAATTCATATTTATCAGTCAAACCGCTGCTAACAGCTGCTCTGACTGGACTGTATACATGCCGCAAAAGCGCGTGCTTGTAGGGGAATGACGTGGTAATGTGGAGCCAATCCATGAATCACAGCACATTATGTTAGCTGACCAATCAGAGGGCGGGCCTTTCAGAAGAACTAGGAAATATGACAGTCGTTTCATGTTAGCTGAGTAGCTGTATATAATCAAAGTAAGATATATGAAAAAATAATGTGATTTTCTACAAGTCAAGCATGAGCACACATTGCTTTGCATCTTATAAACACAACCAAGCCTTAATACACTGTGGACCTACACTGTGTTTCCTAATTAAAATTTTTATCTATCTACAAAGAAGACCAAACATTTTTAACCCACTAATAACATTAGCTGAAAATATATTAATAATGAATTAATATATTAGCTGAAAAAAATTATCCCACTGTGCAGTGTGCACTGATTAACCTGTTTTTTTTGTTAGAAATTGAGACCGGAATTAAAGGTTTCTTTAAAGCGTAATTCTCAGAGACATTTAAAGATGTAGGGAATATACAGTAGGCGAGCGTTATACAACTGCCTTTTTAGAACTAAAATAACTCCCTTAAGTTTTCAGGACTTGCAAAGGGATTTTAGGAGCAGTTGATATGTGTTGTATTAAAAAAAGCAATCACCAGCCAGATGTCTGTCACATCTTTCACAGATTTATGGCATGCGGTTCACAGTTTTCGCCATCAACTCTCTCTCATATTAAGACAAATGGCACCCAGGTTGGAGAGAGAGTCAGAATTCATCTTGAGTGATTATTTGAAGGGGAAAGTACTTGGGGGATAAAGTCTAGAGTGGATTGGGGATTTTATTTTTTGGCTGCACATCTGAGAGAATGAAATCAGCAGAAGCATCCTGCCAATGTGAAATGGAAATTGGACTAAATTATGAATTCTGTAACCCTTGTTATTAATGACATTGTTGGTCTTTAAGTGAATTGTAGCCAGCAGTTTGCTCATGCTCCTAATTTACATGAGTACGAATGAGATTCAGTGCTTTAGAATACACAGGACGACATACTTTTGTTGTTCTTTGCCAAGTAGTTTGTTAGAAATACATTTTCAATGACATCTAGATTGTGAACATCCAGACACTGTTCATTCTGCTGAGAGTGATGTTTAGATGTAAACATATGCTGCAAGCTGTCCTGTCATAACGTAAAAAAACAGCATGAAAAGCATTTGATCATTGCAGAGTGTACATGTTTACATGAGTGTCTTCTGTTCACATGTCAACAGATGAGGTAATTGACATGATATTTTTAGTTACAATGCATTGACATAACAGTAAAGAGTGAGTCTTTCAGCATTATCATGAACAATGCATGAGCAATGTAAACACCACATCCTTTTGTTTGTTGAGTACTTGACAAAAAAAAATTAAAACATGACATCTATATGACTTAATATACTTCCCAAGAAGTTGGAGAAGGTCTAATATATATATATATATAATTATTATTACTATTATTACTATTATTATTATTATTTATTTATTTTTTTTCATTCATTTTCATTTCGGCTTAGTCCCTTCATTAATCTGGGGTCGCCACAGCGGAATGAACTGCCAACTTATCCAGCATATGTTTTACGCTGCGGATGCCCTTCAAGCTGCAACCCATCTCTGGGAAACATCCATACACACCCATTCACACTCATACACTACGGACAATTTTAGTCTACCCAATTCACCTGTACCGCATGTCTTTGGACTTGTGGGGGAAATCGGAGCACCCGGAGGAAACCCACGCCAACACAGGGAGAACATGCAAACTCCACACAGAAACGCCAACTGACCCAGCCGAGGCTCGAACCAGCGACCTTCTTGCTGTGAGGCGAACGTGCTACTCACTGCGCCACCGTGAGGCCCTATTATTATTTTATTTTTTTAAATTATAGTATTATTACACCAATGTTTTGAAGACACATTCTATATATATATTTTTTTTACAAAGATAAAACACATCCAAAAAACAGGTGGTGATGAGACAGACACATAGTGAACTAATGCTCATCCCAAACAGCTTATCCACAAGCAGAGAAACATACTAATATATAGAAGGCGCTTGTGTAATTTACACAACTACCAAACAACATCAATGGTAACACACATGAAGCTAAAGTAATGTGGTAAGCATGAGAGTGGTGTGTCATTCTGGGAAAGCTAATTTACAGTTGTTCGCGTGTATAGCTATTAAGGAAACTCACTGTTAACCAGGTTACAATTTTTTTACTGTAGCATTTCTTTTGCCATTAAAATCACCATTTTTTTTTTTTTACCATTAAAGTCGTCACATTTCTTTCTGTTCTTCCCTAGCAAAGATGTCTACTTATTTATATAAACAATATTTAAAAGACAAAGCTTATCATTTCAGTCTGTCACAAATGTGTGCCACTGTGGAGCTGTGATTTGATGACATTCGGGTAAAAACAGCCTGAATAAATATGAGCGCCCTTGACTGAGTGAAAATTGTAAAAGGTATTTGAAAAGGTAAAGCTGTTTTCATCATACACTGCAAATTATGATCACTCATCACCTTAACTGAATGCTCAAGTGCTTTGAAAACCCATCTGCAAGCATCACAAGAAATTTGCATAGTGCGATCATAATATCCCATTTTTTTCTCTCTTACCAGAAATTATTTAATGGGCTATAAGTGTGTTTAAGCATACACCGGCATGAAAGCGTTCTCCAATTCAACAGTTATCACAGATTTGCAAGTAAAGAGGACGTTTGTTGAGCACAGAGCACTTGCAGTGTCTGAACACTTGCAGTCATGCACTTGAAATATGCTAAAATGAGGGTTATATAATCCTTGCTGCTTTAGAGAGTTTTTTTTCCTCTTCTTGAAGTGTGTTATATTTGTCTGTAGTGGCAAAAGCACAACATCTGTGCTGCTGCAAATGCACATCTTTGACCAGCCGTCCACCTGAGGGAAAATCACCCAGGGGTCTCCTTTAAAATCTTACATGCTTGAATCTCCGTAGACCTCCCTGTGTCCTCCCAGGCCAATGAACACTGCTTTATCTTTAGCATTACCAAGGGAGTCGTGAATCAAATTTGCGATTTGTGATCATTTTGCATCGTCTTGATTATCACAAAAGTTCCGTTCAAGTAAAATCCTGACATTTACAGTCCAGTGATTGGTCTTGCGCTGGCGGTTTTTAACAATAATGTCATAGTTTTCAGTGTAAGTGTTTTTTTAGCTTGGATTTTAGTCTCCACCTTTTATTGGTTTGCTTTTTACTGAGTGGTTTGCCCTTTTCAGGAGCCTTTCTTTGAAGAACATAATAAGCATGGTTCGTGGAGAGCAGCACACTGTCAGTTTCATTTGACTGGTGGATGTGACTAAATGTACAATATGTTTTCAATGCTCCTGATTTCATCCTTTCAAAGATACAGTAAATTAGCCTTCCTTTTTTTGCAGGGGTTGTAAGTTCCGATTACTTAAGAGGTAATAATTTATATGTTTTTCATAATCCTGTTTCATAATCCATCAGCCAATAGAACCCATCTAGACTGCATTGCAGCTTTTATTGGCTGACCAATGCCAACCATAGAGACCACATGACAGACATTTAAAGCTATCAGACACATTATGTTTTTATTTAGTGGGTTGTAAAAATATAAATGTTTGACTTTACATAGCAAAACCTGGTCTTTTAACTTGTAATGGGGCACTTGGTTACACTTTTTATTTTAAGGTGTCCTTGTTACACGTTCCATATACAGTACTTACATTAGTAATTACAATTATTTATGCATAATTACATGCAGCTATTTTGGTGGCAGAGAGATTTTAACGTGCTGCAATTTAAGAAAACACACAGGTTTCAAATCCTCATAACTCAGACAAATTAAGAAAACACACTTTAAATTCTCACAATGCATGCAAATAGCACAAAACACGGAAATTCCAGGGGACCCAAAAGCGTGACGGACCCGGCGATTCATATTATGATTATTTAGGCTAATAATTTTGTAATTGGATTTGTTTTTTTTTTGTTTTGTTTTGTTTTTTTATTACATCGCATTAAGCTCTCTCGGCCACAGTAAGCTAATCCTAAACCTAGCCTACGTTCTAACCCTGTTAGTAAGTACATGTAAATAATTATTATTGCATATAGGTATTACATATAGGTTGAATAGGTACATTATTTTAAGCTGTCCTTGTTACAAAGTGTTATCGGGCACTCATTGAAATACTAATTGGAAAAACCATTGAGTGTTACTGGGGGTTATTACAGGACCTTTGAACTTTTATGACTAAAAACAAAATGATATTGTCAATATCAATGTCAATAAACTTACCATATATGGTTATTTGCACAATAAAGGGTTAAAGAGTCTATCCCATTAACATTGTAAAGTTATGAAATGTGTTTATTTGATCCTGATAGTGCTCATGGTCACAGTTATAAACATGAATGCTTTCTTCTTCCATGATGGGAGATCGCTTATTACCATTATTATTACTGTATTGGCTGTTTATTCATTTAACATAGGCTTTTATTCACAGCGACTCACACACATACTGTACACACACCATGATGAACATACACCCAGAGCAATGGGTACCCATTGCTGTGGCTTTCCGGGAAGCATTTGAGGGTTTGGTGCTCATTTGTTTGAGATCTGTGTGTTTCATAAATGTGTGTATTCTGTGTTTGATGGCCTGTCTGTGCCAAAACGCTGTGTAAATTCTGCTCTCACTATACCCACAAAACAATTTTGTGTCTAATAGATGTCCAAACATAGACATTTTGGCTTAAATAAGGCTAAGTTTGGGCTGTCAGTGAAAATCTAAAGGTACAAAAGTCTAAAACTTGTGCGGTCACATGTGTAGTCATTCATTCCCAGTCTATTTGATGACTAGTCTATTTTTGAAATATTGTTAGAATCTATTAGATTGTCTGACAGTCCAAATTTAGCCTAGCTTGAGCCAAAATGTCTATGTTTAGAGGTCCGATAGACATCTATTAAACAAAAAGATGATGGCTTGGATTAGAAAAATATTTGCTCCTTGATTTCAAACTCTGTTGCCCTATATCAGTTGGGCCATTATGTCATATTCATTGTGTACTGTACAGTATGCCATGTAAAATTACTGTTAGTTGCTCTTTATTCCACAAAATGTAAGTATTACTTACTTTTACTGTAAGGATATTACAAAAGGTCTTTTTTGTTTTTATTTTAAATTATGAATGAATGTATTCTGAATTAAACTTTTTTTCATCAGTCAAAAAACTTATTTTAAGCACAATTATCTGTAACTTTTTCAGAAATGTCTTACAGGGGTGGTCCACTATGATATCATATTTGAAACTTTAGTTGATGTTTAATGTAGCTGTGTGAACATAAACAACATCTGAATGTAATATGCTCACAGTTCAATGCAAAGAATTTGGGGACTACTAAAAAATACATCCGGGCTAGTGAGATCATAAACGAATTAGGTACGGGCATACACTCTGCGCAGCAACCGGGCGTGGCTAGAGGCGCTGTAATGTTAAGGCAGAGAAAGCTAAAATGCCATCCAAACGCTGCTTTTTTCACAGAGCTTGTTCTGTTTCTGTATTTGGGCTTCCAAAGGACACGACACAAAGAGAGAAGTGCTAACAATTAAATTTTAATTATGTTCCAGAGAATTATAATAAATATATAGCTCTAGCATTTGACACATGAGAACTTCCAGAATCTCTTCCAATTCAGTGTTGGATTCGGCTAAAAACTCCAACCGATGAAGCTGTGGATTGTGAGCCACAACCTGTAAGTGTTTTTTTTTTGTAAAAATTAATCTATTACATGCACAGTTTCTAGCGTTAACGATATGTTGTAGCAAGGACGTAAACAAGAATGTAAAAACGGGAAATGCTGTTTGGCACTGCTAACAATTTAGCTACAATTTCACATTTATCAGTCAAACCGATGTAAACATCCACAATCTTCAGCAGCGTGTGCAGTGTCTCTCTATGCAGCTGCTTAAAGTGTCTCTAATTATGCAGCAGCTTTCCGTGCGTTATACATCTCAAATAACAAACTCGCAAAAGATATGAGCGTTTCATATTACTTATACATGCTAATTCTGAATATATGTGAAAGACACTTGTCAGATTTTATTGTAGAGAGCAGGTGTGAAGCGATGCGGAGCCAATCCGCAAATCACAGCACGTTATGTTAACTGAACAATCAGAGCCTCTTGAGGGCAGGCCTTTCAGAGGAACTAGGAAATATGACATATGTCGTTTTCATGTTAACTGAGTAGCTGTATATAATCAAAGTAAGATATATGAAAAATAACCTGATTTTCTACAAGTGAAGCATGAGCACACATTGCTTTGCATCTTATAAACACAACCAAGCCTTAAAAATACACTGTGGACCACCCCTTTAAAATCATTATTTAAATATACTTAAGCTAATTGACTTGATTAACTTAACACGGTATGTGTGTTCAGTAGGGACAAATATGCTCTTATCTTCTTAGTGGTCTTACAAAATTGCTTAAGGGGTCTTTAGAGCGATTTTGACAAGCTTTTCTTAACTTGCGCATACAGGATAATTAATCGAGACTTCTTTGATACAAATTAAAATCAGAAACAAAGTTATTTTTTTTTGGACTTGTAGGTTTTATTATTGTAGAAGTTTTTTTTTTATTTTTTTTTTTACAATGAAGCAGAGTAAAAGTTTGAGCCTTGGTTTACCTTTTAAGCTTTAAGTAGCTTAGCATTCATCCCTTAATTGTCTTTGGAGAGACCTATTTTTGACTGTAAGAGAATTTGAGCTTTGTGTTGATTAGTTGAAATAAACCTGAGTAGCTACAAGAATAAGCTGTGGAAGTGTTAATGGGCAGTCGCTTAACTTGAGGTCACTGCATAGTATCAGTCTGTGAAGACCGAGGAAGACCGAATAAATGGAGGATTCAGATGAGGGACTCAATGTAAAGTATCTTACTTTTAAAATAATTGCTCATGTGTCATGCTGTTTCTATTTTTTTGTGTGTGGTTGAGTGACATTTGTAAAGCTAAATATTGCTTGGTTATCCTGTTTTGTATGTTAGTTTGGTCCATGTAAATGGAGGTTGTGTATAAAGTATAATAAATAATACACATGTAATCAAAAAGGTAGAAAGACGAAAGAAGATTTGGTTCAATCTAGTTCTAAAATATGATTCATATAATTGGTACAAATTTTGTACACAATAACAGAAATTGTTCCAATCTTGTTGTTCAAGATTGTACCTTATTATTCATTTAAGTCTAAATGTACATTTGAAAATAGCAGATTGGTCAAGTGAAAGATTTTATGAAATATTTCAGGAGATTTGGGTGAGTGACAGCAAGAGGAGGAAGTGATGTTTCTGTTTGTTCCAGTTTGAGGCTGTGCGTCTGTTTCTTCTGTATGTAGGTCTTGTTAGAAGTATGATCAGAGGTTTTACATGAGTCCTGCCTCTCACAGTCTGTTTATTTCTGCACAAAAGCCTGTCAGCTGGAAATGTAGCACAAACTGACAAGTGCATTTGCATTCTCAAACTAACAAACCTATATTGTGACGTTAATTATAGATGTTAAAGATTGTTCTGCTATCGACTAATTCTATATCACGTGGTAAATTGCTGTTAGAATAATTGGCTAAAAAGCAAGTCGCTGTGAGTATTTATGCGTTCATGATATGATAATAGTTTTTCTTACATAATACTGTAAAATGCTGGTCAAGTGGCACTCCTATTAGCTATGTAAATAAAGTTCAGTTCACATTTTCATGTCCTCAAATAGTAAAGCGGCAGTGAATGATAACAGCTTTCTACAGCACACTTCAATATGTTTGTAGCCTAAATCAAACGTCATTCATTCACACAGACTCCCAGAACATGCTTTATATTTAAGTAGTCTTTTGTGGCCTAAAATTCTCAGACACTCATCCATATTGTGTTTTGATTAGGTATGCAGCACTACTTTTGATTCATTCATCCAAAATTTGTACATTGTTCCATGTTAGAAGGTAAATTCAGTTTAATTAAATTAAATTCATTTTGTATATTATGTAGGATTTTTTTTTTTTGCTTTCTTAAAGGGATAGTTCACCAAAGAATGCTAGTTCTGTTATCATTTACTTACACCTTACATTATTCAATCCTTTGAGTCTCTTTTGAACACAAAATAAGATATTTTGAAGAAAGCTGGAAACCTGTAACCATTGATCTCCATAGTTGTTTGTTTTAGGATCTCAATGGTAGGTTTTCCGTTTTCTTCAAAATATCTTATTTTGTGTTCAACAAAGTAAAGAAACTAAAAAATTAAATATTGAGTAAATTCTTATTTTTAGGTGAACTGTCCCTTTAACTTGAATTATACTGGTATTCTAACTTCTTAATAAGCTTTATACTGTGTGGTTTTAGTGAGAATATGAGCAGGGGTCACTGAGGTCAGTAGGGTGAAGTGTGTATGTGTGCGTGTGAGTGTGAGAGTGTGAGAGTGTGTGAGTGTGTGTGTGTAGCTGCTGGCCTGAAAGCAGGTGGGTGCTAGCAGGCGCTGAGACTGAATTTTGCCCTAACACTTCTACTCTTAATGAGTCACTTCTCATTCACTTGCACAGGATTACTCACTGCCTCCACATACGCACATTAGTGGCCACATAATTAAATCTCATTGTTGAGTTTATGTTTGATTTTTGGCCAGCTATTTTTGTCTCAATACTTCTTCACTTGCCCTATGTTTTTGGCAGCTGACTTTCTCACTCTTTTGACTACAGTACAGTACTTTTTGTCCCCTTTTGATCTCTCTCTCTCTCTCTCTCTCTCTCTCTCTCTCTCTCTCTCTCTCTCTCTGTGTCAACTTTGGGCTGTGGTGAGTTTGCATAGTCTGTGTGTGTGTGTCCTGCTGGTATTCATCACATTGTTGGTACCAAATCCCTCAAGAAGTATAGTAATACCAGTAATTTTTAGCTAAACTTTCTTTTGGTTCCCATTAAGAAATGTTTTCACAGATAATACAGATTGAATTATACATTTACATTTATACATTTAGCAGATGCTTTTATCCAAAGCAACTTACACCTGTGAGCATCAGTGGGCTGCCCGAGGAGCATTATTGGGACTTGAACCTGCGACCTTAGGATCTTAGAGATTTGGACTTGGGATCCAAAGATCTAAATCCTAACTCTCCATTAGGCCACGGCTGCTCCCTTAAATTATTTAGAAAATGTTTTCAACAAATTGTTGCATGTATTTGACCATTTAGAATAAATGCACAGCTTGAGATGGAAGATTACTTTACATGTCCGTGTTATCTGAATTCATGCAAAGAACAACAGATGTTCATTTTCACACTTTTAAATGCATGAATAAATCTAATACACATAAATAAATCAAGCGTCCCATGCTTCTGAAGTCACGTTTCAGGATTTTTACAATACTTTGCGGAGGAATGATTGTGGACTGCTGGAAAGAGACAGGATATGACACAATCTCAATATTAATGTTTTTTTGGTAATGTTGGAGACAAACATCGAAATCGAAAGGCACTGTAAAACGTACACAAACACGATGATTTTATGGGGCCATAAGAACACAAACTTTTAAGGAACTTGGAATGTTTATTATTTAAAAAATACATATTTTAAGTGATCTTAATTTATACAATGTTGACCCAGAGTTTTAAGAAAGTTAATACACCCCAGTTTGTTTTTTATTCAGAATTAATTGCGCTACAGGTTGAATAGAACTTTTAAATGAACCAAACTGAGATTTGCACAGGACTTAAAACATGCAGTTTTTAGTACATAACCATATTTGCCTGTTCTTTTTAAACATTAAAAGAAAAAAGTATTATTTTCAAACATTGGAAGAAGAAACTGTATTTTCTTGAATTATATATATTTTTTTATGCCCAGTTTTAATTTTTATTTTATCTAACTCTAACACCTTTTATATTTGATTTAATTAATTAATTTATTTATTTCCATATTTAACAAGGAAAGTCCCAGATACGTTATCTCTTCTACCAGGGCAGCATAGGATAGAGTTAAAATACAAAATACAATACAGAAAAATACATACAGTATCACAACACCTTGACGCACACAAAACATAATCAATTATTAAAATGTGCACTGTTCTAAATAGACAGACTTTAAAATATTTTAAAACATAGCAATAGATTTCAAATGTAGTATATCTTGAAGCTCATTCCATATATACAACAACCAAAATGTCATTTCTTATGTCCCCTTTAAATGTTAAACTGGCTATACAGTCAATCAGGTTCTATTATTACCTGAAGCAAGAACAAGTGCTGTCCAGTTGAAGCTTGTCTTCTGATAGACTTGAAACAGGGAAAAGACCCATGAAGTATGCATAGTCTGTGTTGTGTTGTAGTTTAACTGCAGTGGATTTGACAGGGCAGCGCAGGCAATCTAATGAGAGTCCTACGGTGGAGCTGGAGGCGTCCAGCCACCCCTGAGTGTGACCCGCCGCTCTGAGAGGAATAAATTACCTGTCAGAGTCTGAGTGTGTTGAGTAAGACTGTCAGCCAGTATTATGCTGCTGGCCATTGTGCACTGCATATTTTGAGCAGCACCACAGTCCTTGAAGTCACTCTCAAGGGACTTTATAACCAAATCTGCTGAAAAACCAAATCTGCTAAAATAAGGAATTTTATTTCAAACATTATGAGTCTTGTACATTTAGTTTCAATAAAACCCTATGAAAAGGTTTTACAGTAATTATTTTTATTTAGTTTTCTGTTTTCCATTTACTTTTATTCAAGACATAGATCTAATTGTTTTTTTTGTAATAAAAAGGTATAAATAATGTAGTTTTAGCCCTCAAGTAAAGTCATGTTCCATAAAGAGATTTTGTAATTTTCCATAAATATAGCCAAACTTAATTAGTAATGTACCATGCTATGTAAAAATGTAGTAAAAAGTAGACCGTAGTAAAAATGTGCAAAACTGTGAGGACATTTATTTTTATTGACACGGGAGGAAAGTGCCTTAGTTCAAAATTTCTACTTGCTTTACTAGCATTTTCATTAGTATAAGACACACATTGTGTCACAAAAATTGGTTTTGTGCTAGATGTAAGCATATATTTAATAATCAATAACTCGTTAAAGGACATTATACTTGATAATTTATCCCAAAAAATAATTAATTCAGATAAATATATTACTGTCAATCATTCTTGTAATTGTAATATCATAACAACGACAACAATGTATATTTAAAATATAATACATTTTATATTGACGTTTATATGTATACTTGTAATGTAATTAAAATATTTTTCAATACAAAATTACAAATACAATTTGCAAACTCATGCACCTATTTTTTTTTTTCTTTTTCATGAATCATCATCACACTTAATGAATCACTATCACATTATTCACTATTTAAATGTTGTCATCTGTTACACCTTTGTAAAATTAGCTTGGTGACATTTAAATGTTCAAAATTCACAACAACAGTCTTTATTCTAGTGCATAAAATCAGTATTTATGTGTTCAATGCCTAAAAATGGATGACTACTAAAATAAAGAATAAGTTTTATTAACTATGGTTATTTATTATTCCCTTAAGGAAATGCATTTGTTACACCAGCTTCCTAATACAACCATACAGTTTAAGGTCATCTTCACACAACATTATAGGAGGATTCAGGATTTATTTTAGTCTGCTGAAGCAGCTCTATTATAAGTAGTTTCCTGTGTCAGTTTCCCCTGCATATTTGTAAACTATGATTATAAAGTCGTTACACTGTGGGCTCAGTGAAACTATAAATGATGTTCAGCTGCATTTCAGACAGCTTTTTATAATTTAGGAATATGGCATTTTATATAATTCGAAAAGTAAGGATCATGAACATGATGGTGTCTGTAAGTATTACATTTCCCTGAAGTTATTTTGTGATGATGAGCTTTATTTTTATATTATCAAGCTTAGTTAGCACTTTATTTGTCCCCTAGGGGCAATTCAATTCATGGTGCATACAAGTAGCCTATAGTACAATTTACAAATACACATACATATATTTACGCATATATATAAATTTACACATATAAACATTTGCATACATATACATGCATGAATGTATAACAAAACGTAAACATGTACTTAACTAATAAAGGTAAAAGATCAAAAAAACCTTGTCAATAATTAACATTTAGCAGCCGGACTGCTCTAGAAAAAAAAGTTGCCTTCCTCCTTTTAGTTCTGCAGCTTGGGCAGCAATACAATACATGTTTAATTCATATAAATTATAAATGATATGTGCCTGTTTTGGGCGGCATGGTGGCTCAGTGGTTAGCACTGTCTCCTCACAGCAAGAAGGTCGCTGGTTCGAGTCCCGGCTGGGTCAGTTGGTATTTCTGTGTGGAGTTTGCATGTTTTCCCTGTGTTGGCGTGGGTTATACAAGTGAGCACATTGTTGCATTCAACCTCACTAAATATGTTTGCAAAGCATCTGGTAAATGAGTAAATGTCCAATTGGCTTCTTTTAATCTAGAAAGCTCTAAAATGTCACTGCAATATAGTTCAAACTCACTCGTTCACGGGAAGGAGGAAGCGGTAAACCACTGAAAATTCAAATACTTAAATAAAGGAATAAACACTCACAAGCTCCAGCCCTGGTTCTCTCTGTCGTCACTTTTCCTTTTATACTTCTGCTCCTCCCGTGGGACTCGAGACGGGTGGTGCACACAGGTGACACTCATCAGCGCTCTGATCACAAACTAGTTATGCATCCACAGCTCTTGGCCACGCCCCCCTCATGACACTCAGTATTCATTACTATCTGGGGACTCAACCGCTACTATCCTAATTCAACAGGTGATTTACTTGTTCACTTTTACCCTTCAATCTGTAGACTATAGCTTTAGTTTTTATCTTATTCATGATCCTTTACATGCGTATTGCAGATCTTTTTGTCTGCTTCTGATTGAAATCAACATGCAGTTTTTCTACAAATTGTTAATCGCTTCAACCAAAATGCCCGAATTGACAGTAGGTGTGCTGTGGCTGCTATTTCATTATTATCATACGTAATAATAGCGTAGTTTAGTGGCTCTGCCTTTGTGCAGATTTGACAGGTCCTGCTGCACATTTTATTCAGACTTCTTTCAATGTCAGACTCTGTGTTTGAAGCGAGCATGCCTGCTGAACGGTGAGGTGTCTGTGCCTGCTGAGAGCTCAGAGCTGTGGGCTGGATTGATGGAGTGGTGTCAGTGTAAATTTGCTCTGTGTGGGCAGCAGGACAGGCTGGAGGTGATGTGAAGGAGCCATGAGTCAGATTCAGCTCTCATAGGTCACCACCTGCAAGCCCTTCATGTATATAGACAGAGAGACCAAGTGTCTTTTATAATATAATAGTCTGAAAAAACCCAATCCTTTGGTTCTACTCATGCAAATGCAGGATTTGCACCAGTGTTTATGGAAGTGGAGGCATGTGCACTTACAGCGATGACTTAGGCTGCATTTACACTGCATGGTTCAAGTGACACAATTCAGAATCTTTATTTATTTTTTGCTCCCATTTGGCACAGATCGGATATGGCCCACGTACGTGGAAGCAGGAAGAAATCAAATGGATTCCAATGTACTCCGATCAGATTCAGGCCTCGTTGATATGTGGAAATTTGTCCGATATGAATTGGATACGTGCTCTCATGTCTGCAGTGTATGCAGGTAGAACGGATTTTCAGCCATATGACTATATGCCAGTCAAACACCATTAAAATTGGTAACGAATGATGGAAACTCTTGATGCTTTCATTTCGGAACCAAGATCTGCATCGATCAAACCCTAATATTCATTCATTCATTCATTCATTTTCTTTTTGGCGTAGCCCCTTTATTAATCTGGGGTCTCCACAGCGAAATGAACCGCCAACTTATCAAGCATATGTTTTACGCAGCGGATGCCCTTCCAGCTGCAACCCATCCCTGGGAAACATCCTCACACTCATTCACACACATACACTACGGACAATTTAGCCTACCCAATTCACCTGTACCGCATGTCTTTGGACTTGTGGGGGAAACCGGAGCACCCGGAGGAAACCCATGCAAACACGGGGAGAACATGCAAACTCCACACAGAAACGCCAACTGACCCAGCGACCTTCTTGCTGTGAGGCGATCGTGCTACTCACTGCGCCACCGTGCAGCCCCAAGCCCTAATATATAAATATAAAAAGAAAATGTATACATCTTTCTCTGAAGATACAGGAACTTTCTCTAAATGGAGACTTATGAGTTTTAGATGAATTATTGTTTAGATGAATTATTGTCAATAATTTAAACACTGAACAATGAGCAAAGTTTTTCTTTTGCATTGCCTACAGATTACTGTAATTATAAGTATTTGCATGCTGTTTTCAGTGAGACTGACTTGATGGGAGTTCAGCACTCAACATCAACGTTTTCTTTACAGTGACATATATTTGAAATGGATAATAAAAAAAAAAAGCCCATTTTAAGATGTAGAAGTCTGTTTCCTTCTTTTGCATCTTTTTGATGACATGATGGCAAGTGGTAATCTTGAGTTAATGCTCATTGCTATGTCAGTCATTGCAGTTTTGAAAGTGAATACATGAGTGAGCAATTGTCTTTATTGCCATTTCATAAGATTCTGTTATTATCATTTAATCATGCGCAATAAATCATTTTTGATTCATGTCTACACTTGTTATTCTGAGAGAATTTGTTGGTGTGCAGTGCATTACTGAACATACCCCTTTGAGCACTGAGTGGATTTTCACTCGAACACCTCTTATTGGCTGTTGCAAGATCAGCAGCCTGAGATTGGTTACATTTTTCAAGGCTGCAAAAACAATGTAAATACATTTGACCCTCTCCAGAGCACAAGCAAAAATACACATTGAAGTGTTTGTTATTACTTAAAGTAAATTTCATTTTGGGGTGAAATGTCCCTTTGAGTTCTATTCTAGTTTAACATTAAAGAGGTTATTTTGAAAAATGCTGGTAGCTGGCAACTCTGGGTGAATGATACCTTTAGCATCATTACCTTTGTGCTTGACTATAACGTGAAACATTTCATTCGAACATAGAATTCGAACTTAGAAAGTCAGTGGATAATATTATGGAAAGCTCCACCCCACAAGTTGACAACGAAGTTTTAGAGGAAACGTTCTGCAATGTCTGATTAATTTGCACATTAAACTAGTAGGCAAAATAAATATTACTTTAAATGTAAATAAAATATTCCTTTAAGTATGAAAAAGCAACAAAAAAAGAAAACATCAGTTAACTTGTTTTTCAGGGTGTTCTGTGAATCTCAATCTTTCCTCACTTACTTAAATCTTTTCTGTGAACCTCACCCTTCAAAATCCCACATTTATTTTTCCTATTGTCAAAGCAATTTCACTCTGCCCTCTACTGTATTGAGCAGAACCAGTAAATAGTTTGTGGTGGGGAGAACACTGGATGACCACAGTGTTGTGGTCAGATATAAACTGTAAACAAATCCCGAATCTCTGTGCTCTTGTAACAGTGATGCTAAATAAGAGCAAAATTAATAACTACAATTCAGTTACATTTACATTTATAGAAGTGTTGTGTTTTAATTGACATTGTTGCTAAAACAAGTTATTTCATAGGACTGTTTGCAGTATTGAAGTATGCAGTATTACCTCCAAAATATTTTTCTGAAATTACTTGTAAGGATGCCTATGTGGACAGTCAAAGTCAACGTGCAAGCATCAGAGTGACTTCATTTATGATTCTGCGTTTAATAACCTCATAAATGATTGATGAGCAATGATTAAAAGTTTAATAACACCTGCATGACTCATAATTTTAGGAACCCACAATAGAATCGACAAATGCTTAAAGGGATAGTTAGTTAGAAAGTTATGTCATCTTTTACTCACCTCCACTTATTCCAAACCTATTTGAGTTTCTTTTTTTTTCTGTTTAAGACAAAAGAAGATATACGACTTTTGTGTTGTTAAACTATTATCACATTTTAATTCATTATTAGTGATAAAAGTAACATTGTTGTATATTTATTTTTGGCTTCTTACATTGCATTTTTATTTCACCGTAAACTAGCCGACAGTATTTTTATGCATTTAACTTGCTATTAAATGACCAAAGGCTCACATTTATGCATGTTTTTTTAAACATTGTTTGTTTAAAAGTAAATATAATATTACAATTTAATGCATTTATCTTGTAATGTTACTGCTAAGTGTCACGCTCGACTGTATATATGAATGCACAGGAACACGGGATTTAACCAAAAGACGGATTTATTAACAAACACTCACTGAATACAAGGGTACTGAAAACACGGGAGACTATGGAAGGACATGGGATGAAGACAACACGGAATGATGACCAGACAATACATCGACATGTAGACAATACAATACCGGACCACGAAGGAAACAAACTAAGGGGTGTAAATACAAGAGGGCTAATGGGACTGATGATACACAGGGGAGGAACACAGGTGAAAATAATGAACATGGGAAACGGCGGGAAACAGAACAAAGGAATCACATGACAAGGGAAACACAGAACAGACACCTGACACCAAGTCTTTATTATTATTATTGTAAGTATTAGTCAAAGTAGTAATTATTTATTAAATTAATAATGTTTTTTTTAAACTGGTATTCTACCTGTGTTTTGTATATTGCTCCACATTGCATTATGTTTTAGGATTAACTTCAATCTCTGGAAAATTAATGGGTAGAAATATTCCAACACTTTTCCATTTCAGTTTTTTTTTGTCATAGACTTTTATTGTCAATTCTTTTGATTATATTTTCATATAAGATTTTAAGAAGACACTATCCGCCATTTACAGACTTATTAAAGCTATCATTAAAACTATGGCACAGATGAACTGATCAAAGCACCACATTCATAACATTTCTGTGCCAAAAACAAATGTCCCATTGATTCTGTACTTCACATTTTGACCACAGAGGGGAGTTCCTCATCTTCCTCCACAAGTGCTGGAACGGAGTCTGTGGGTTTTCAGAAAGGAGAGGGTCTTTCTATCAGTGATTCCTCCAGACCTGTCGCCATAGGTTAGCAGTGCAGGTCCAGACAGCAAGAGCAACAGTTCGCCTGTGTGACAGATTGCAGAGAGAAGCGCAGGACCATCCGTGTGGAAGAGTCAGTCATGCAGACACGGCCTAAACATACTCTATACCTTGCTGAGGGCTGGAAATCAAAAAAAGGAGAGAGGATGAGAAGCCAAATACTTGCTGGACTGAATAATCTAGTGCTCGACATGAAAGATGCTTCCACTATACATTCATGCTCCTGTGAGGCAAGACTCTGCAGGTGAATAGGGTAAAAAAATGAACCAGTAGTAAACAAAAAAAAATATATCAGTAAATTGGCACTTTTCCGTATTTTGCGTATCATTTACCGTATCTGGATGGCCGTAAATGAACCCGTAAGGTATTTCCCCGGCAAGGTATATCCCGTATGGGAGTGTTAACAGGTTTAGGTGTGGATCAGTAACGCTAAGCAGCCTGACAAAGATCCGTCAATCTTAACGATTTACTGTTGAGAACGTGTCCCTGCAACCAGTGCCAAATACCACATGGCAATGTCAATGGAAGGAATTTATTCTAAACAGGCGAATGTACAGTAGTCAACATTAGAAATGAATCAAAATCTTTCCTCAAAGTTGCCCTAAATCTATTGTTCAACACTCATTCTTGTCTCACAATCTTTCTCTCCTTGTGTGTGAGTTCGTTTCAGTGTGTTGTTTTGAGGAGTTGGATTCTTCATATTGCGCTGCTTGCTGAGCTGCAGTCTTTTTTTTGATTGTAGTTAACAGATGGTCTACCCTTGAGGTTAATAATCAGACTGTTGAGTTGGTACAAATGTTCTTCATGGTCCATTTTTCGTGTCTTTATGCTTTTCTAGCACAGCCCACCCCCCACCCCCCCTGCTGTTACATTTCACTAATGTAAAGTGTGATAACATTTTACATATATGATTTTTGTAATGCTTTCATTTATGTGTTGTAAATTAATTGATTAATATGTTTTTAAAGGCATAGTGTGCCCCAAAAGTTTCATTCTGTTATCTTTTATTCACCCTCCATTTGTTCCAAACTGTTTTAGTTTCTTTCTCCTATCAAACACAAAAGAAACTATTTTGACGAATGTTGGAAAGCAGCCATTGACTTTATTTTTTGTGCATATTATGGATTTTAAACAAATGAATTGCTTCTGGTTTACAGCATTCTTCAGAATATCTTGTTTTTTGTTCAACAGATGAAAGAAAGAAATTCAGCAGTTTAGAATCACTTGTAAATGGTAAGGAAATGTTGATATTTGTGGTGAACTAAACCACTAAAGGTCCCGTGAAGTGCTTTGAAATTAGCATTTTTTTTCAGTGTTTGACGTTATCTCAACTGAAACATGAAGACAGGATGGAATGAGTAGCTCCTCCTCTTTAAAAAAACAAAACAAAACAAAAAACAGCCAATAGCGTTTCATTTTTATCAAAGCTCTGCCAGTGAGAAAATAAAAAAATAGAACGTCGTGATGGGGGCGGGCATGTCAGATACTAGAAAACATTTGATTGGTCAGAAGATTTGATAAGAAACTGAAGTATGAAGTGATGTCATAGAAATCGTTAAACCATTTAGGCAGAAGTGTGATAAACTGCAAGCATTGGATGTTTGTATCTTCTAAATCCAAATGTGGTCACTGTTTTGGAGCAAATTAACTTATACAGTCGTGGCCAAAAGTTTTGAGAATGACACAAATAATTTTTCACAATGTTTGCTGCTAAACTGCTTTTAGATCTTTGTTTCAGTTGTTTCTGTGATGTACTGAAATATTATTACAAGCACTTCATAATAATTTCAACGTTTTGGTCCCCGAGCCACTTGGATATCACTTTTGCCTTATGGCACAGTGTTCCATCGTGCTGGAAAATGCATTGTTCTTCACCAAACTGTTGTTGGATTGTTGGAAGAAGTTGCTGTTGGAGGGTGTTTTGGTACCATTCTTTATTCATGGCTGTGTTTTTGGGCAAAATTGTGAGTGAGCCCACTCCCTTGGATGAGAAGCAACTTGAATGGTCTCAGGATGCTTTACTGTTGGCATGACACAGGACTGATGGTAGCGCTCACCTTTTCTTCTCCGCACATGCCTTTTTCCAGATGCTCCAAACAATCGGAAAGGGGCTTCATTGGAGAATATGACTTTGCCCCATTCTCAGCAGTCCATTCATCCTGATGGTTTTTTTTGAAGAGAAGTGGCTTCTTCTTTTTTTTCAGGATTAAGTAAACTTTCAAGGCAAAGAAGGACTATGCAATTCATCTGATCACTCTTCATAACATTCTGGAGTAAATGCAAATTGCTATTATAAAAACTTAAGCAGCAACTTTTCCAATTTCCAATATTTATGTAATTCTCAAAACTTTTGGCCACGACTGTAAATGTTCTTAAGAATAACATGTTATACTAACATCAAATTTTTTTAATTTATTTTTTTTAATTTCACAGGCACTTTAAACATAAGAGGATTATAACAGTGTTAGTTTACCCCCCAAAAAGTTCTGTTGTTAATTACTCACCCTCATGATGTTCAATTCCCGAGACTTTTGTTCATCTTTGGAACACAAATGAAGATATTGTAGATTAATTCACAGGTCCTTATTAAGAGCCATCAATCAACTAGTCATTCATTCGACTAACTGACAAATTGATTTTAAATGTATGGGATTTTCCAAATCTTTACTCCGTATTCACATGCTCCTTGTCCAGCTTAATGTAATTTTAAATTATTTATGAGCTCTGCTGAAAGAAATCTCTCTGTTTTATATTTCATTAATGTCAAAGCGCTGAAATAATTGGATTATTTCAGACCTGTTCTCATCATTTCAATTCCTCCGGTGGTTTTCTGTCACGATATGATGGGGAAGATAAATGGCCTTTTTACGTCAATCCCCTATAAGAGAGGAATACTATAGCTAAATGCCTCTCTGAGTATTAGATATAGATACGGTAGCTCTGTATAATTACAATATTTGTGGTATTGCCTGAGTATGTTTGTATGTCTCCTCAGCGTGAGCAGCGTTTTCTCTGTCTGACAGTAGTGTCTGGCCACTGTGTGTCATCATAACACTTCAGTACAGTGAGTGCAGATTCCCCGTATTTCAGAGCTCACTGTAAGGGTCACACTCAGACAGACGTAAATACCTTGTGTTGTTTGCTGTTGTATCCATGCTGTATAACTCTGTAATTAAATGTACACATGCTAATTAAATGTAATCTCATTATGTGAACACTGTTCATGCTGGCATAGACTTTTTTCCTATGGATTGTTTCTATTTAATTACCAATTCTCAATTCGATTTGGATGTTTCTTTTTTTTTTTTTTATTTGTTCATTATTTACAAATAGTTTTGATTGAAATGTAATATTATTATTTATTATCTATAGTATATTGATTTAATATTACTGAAAAGAATTACATTAACAATAATTAAATGGATAAAATTAATTACCAATAATAATAATAATAATAATAATAATAATAATAATAATTATTATTATTATTATTATTATTATTATTATTAATAGCATAATTTGTTATTATTTTTAATAATAACAATAATATGATGGTTATTATTTTTATTATTATTGTTGTTGTTTATTAACATAATTTGTTGTTGTTGTTATTATTATTATTATTATTATTATTATTTTAGTAATTTAGTATTTTATTATATTAAGTAGAGCTAACCTACATTTATTGATGTGCACTTTCATCTTATTATATTATTTTTGTTGTTGTTGTTGTTGTTTATTATTATTATTATTATTATTATTATTATTATTATTATTATTATTTATTTTTATTTATTTTTTTTTTTTTTTATTACTATAAGTTGTAGTAGTACATAATAATAATAATATTAATAATAATAATAATAATTCAAATAACTACTAAAATAATTATTAATTTATTTTTATTTATTAACAATCATTTATTGTTGTTATTAATAATATAATTAATTGTTAATATTATTATTATTAACATTATTATATCATTCATTCATTTTCTTTTCAGCATAGTCCCATTATTAATCAGGGGTTGCTACAGCGGAATGAACCGCCAACTTATCAGTACATGTCTTGCGCAGCAGATGCCCTTCAGCTGCAAACTATTACTGAAAGACACCCATACACCTTCATTCACACACATACACTACGAACAATTTAGCTTACCCAATTCACCTATACCGCATGTGTTTGGACTTGTGGGGGAAACCAGAGCACCCGGTGCAAACCCACGTGAACACGGGGAGAACATGCAAACTCCACACAGAAATGCCAAGTGACCCAGCCGAGGCTCGAACCAGCGACCTTCTTGCTGTAACCCAAATTTATTGATGTGCTCTTTGCTTTTTATTCTTATTGTATTATTTCTGCAATTATTATTATCATCAGTAGTATCTAATAATAATAATAATAATAATAATAATAATAATAATAATAACAATAACAATGATAATAAACATTATTATTATTATTATTATTATTATTATTATTGTTGTTGTTGTTGCTGTTGTTAGTTTTTGGTGTCATAACAGTACTATCTTTGGAAATTATGGGGTATTATTACTTGTCATACCTGTATATAATGTCGCAAATTGAGGCTCAGGTCTAAAAAAAAAAAAGAAATGGTACAAATGACTGCCCAAAATCACAGACTGATCATAATGACAAACACTTTAGGCTTGTAAAATGTCATCTTCACCTTCAGATAATCTCTGAATATTCTCGGCTATGGGACCGTATACCATCTGGCATATTACCATATCCGTCATAACCTTCATAACTTTCTCAGTTTGGTAACTTTTCCCTCCATGTCATCACACAGCCTTTTTCTCTGCATGGAGAAGATATTAAAAGACAGATTTCAGCAGAAATGAATGTTGGAACAAAGACTCACTTGGCCAACGAGAGAGGAGTTTCTGTGGGCTTCACGGACGTGTTTCTCTTCATTCGCCGCTTTCAGTCTTTCTGGTATCTGATCGTCTGATGGCATCATGGGAGTTCAGCAGTCTGTCATCTAGATATTCTTCTGTAAGGCAGTGGAATGATTAGCATCAGCCTGCGTACACCGTTTATTATGGGAGATGTGCTCATTGTTCTCACTCAAACTGCTGAGCAAACCATAATACACAAACTTTTTGCTTGATGAAATGCTTCGACATCAAGCCAGGTTTATGGATCTGCATGCAAACCGCCCTTTCCTCCTTGAAACTCTCAGCGGTGGGATTGATTTTGAAGTTAGTAATAAGCCTGAGCTTTCGGATGAATCATTCTTTTCGGATCGAAACTCCTCCTGAAGTCATTGTATATATCAGCAATGTCACGCCTCTAGATTAAATCACATTGTTGAAGATGGGATTGGATGATGGAGGGCGTTCTGTTCTTAATGCTTATACAAATATCCTGGAAAATTATGGCACGTATCTTATGATGGTGTTTTAGTAGTTAATGAAAAATTTTCTCTATGTAGCTTTTTTTAATAATAATAATAATAATAAGAAGAAGAAGAAGAAGAAGAAGAATTCAGGGGGGCTATTAAAATTATAATTCAAATGTTCTTAATAATAATAAAATAATAATAAAAATAATACACTGTGTTAAACCTTTTCCATGCTCTAATAATAATAACAATAATAATAATAATAATAATAAGAATAATAATAATAATAAATAGTTTAATAAATATAATAATAAATATAATTATTTTGAATTATAATTAACCCAATCCAAACTGTGCAGTAGTTTTGTGGTTTGTGTGTGTGTGTGTGTGTGTGTGTGTGTGTGTGTTTGTAATAGTGTGTGGTTTGTGTGTGTTTGTGTTGTAATATTGTGGTTTGTGTGTATGTGTTTGTAATAGTGTGGTTTGTGTTTGTGTGTGTGTGTGTGTGTGTGTGTGTGTGTTGTAATAGTGTGGTGTTTGTGTGTACGTGTTTGACATTGTGTGGTTTGTGTGCATGTATCTTTAATAGTGTGGTCTGTGTGTGTATTTATATATAATAGTGTGGTTTGTGTTTGTGCATGTTTGTAATAGTATGGTGTGTTTGTGTTGTAATATTGTGGTGTGTGTTTGTAATAGTGTGGTTTGTGTTGTAATAGTGTGATTTGTGTATGTATGTGTTGTAATAGTGCAGTTTTTGTGTATGTATTTTGTTATTGTGTGGTTTGTGTGCATGTATCTTTAATATTGTGGTTTGTGTGTGTGCATGTTTGTATTAGTATAGTTGGGTATGTTTGTGTTGTAATAGTGTGCTTTGTGTGTGTTTGTGTTGTAATAGTATGGTTTGTGTGTGAATTTATTTACAATAGTGTGGTTTGTGTGTACATGTTTGTAATAGTATGGTTGGGTATGTTTGTGTGTGTTTGTAATATTGTGATTTGTGTGTGTATGTGTTTGTAATTAGTGTGGTTTGTGTTGTAATGTTGTGGTTTGTGTGTGCATGTGTTTGTAATAGTGTGATTTGTATTGTAATAGTGTGGTTTGTGTGTATGTATTTTAATAGTGTAGTTTTTGTGTGTATGTGTTTGTTATTGTGTGGTTTGTGTGTATGTATCTTTAATAGTGTGGTTTGTGTGTGTGCATGTTTGTAATAGTATTTGGGTGTGTTTGTTGTAATAGCGTGGTTTGTGTTGTAATAGTGTGGTTTTTGTGTGTATGTGTTTGTTATTGTGTAGTTTGTGTGTGTATGTTTTTAAAAGTATGGTTTGTGTGTGTATTTGTGCTGTGCGTTTGTGTGTTTATAATGTTTATAATTTTTGTGTGTGTGTATGGGTTTGTGAAATTGCAGTTTGTGTGAACTGTATGTGTTTATGATAGAGTGTTGTTTATAGTGTGAGCTAGTTTGTTTGTGCTGTGTGTTTTTGTGCTGTGCATTTGTGTGTATGTGATCATATTAGAGAGAGTGTGTGTGTGTGTGTGTGTGTGTGTGTGTGTGTGTGTGT
>CAIGQW010054109.1:18093467-18117524 GCA_903798125.1 Danio choprae | reverse complement strand
TGTGTGTGTGTGTGTGTGTGTGTGTGTGTGTGTGTGTGTGTGTGTGTACTGTGCAGATGTACGTATGCATTTATAATAGTGTGTTTTGTGTTTGTGTGTAGTAGTCTGGATCTGCATGCCGCTCTGCACTGATGATGTAACTGCTCAGATGATGTAGTGTGGCAGGAGGGAGGAGGGGAAGAGCAGAAATCATCACACACACACACATTTATTACTCCGATAATAAACCCAGGACTCATCATTTAAGACCAGCTCCATAGTGAAATGCACCCACATTAAGCCTCAGTGGGCACAATAAAATCATTAAACATATGCTTTTTACAGTTAAAATAAAAAGCAACTTTTCTATAGAAATATGTAATACCTGTAGAAGTTTCATTGTTTTTATGTTCATTATTAGCCAAAAGGTTATCAGTGACTTACAGTAGGTAGGGCTGCATGATTAATTGAAATTTAGCCAAAATTGCTGTATGGCTTTACTGTATATGGTTATCATAATTCCAAATTGTGCATTTTTACTAAATCAATGGCAGCACTGTACAAAAAGGTTCCATTTGTTAACATTAGTGACAAAAAATACTAAAGCATTTATCATTTATTAATTTACTGATCAACGTTAATTAACCTTTTGACTTAAGTAATGTGGTAGTCAGCATGTTCACAAACTGTTACAGAAGTATTACTTAATGTTATTAACAACTGTTAACTGCTGGCCTATGCTGTGTATTTTAGAGCGAAGTGAAACACTACAACACTCACTCACACAAACAGCTTAAACATAAACATAAACATAACACACAAACATAATCTTGTGGTTTCAGAGTGACTCAGATTGAAGTTCATTCTATTTCCCTTTTAACTAATTTCTGTATCTCTTCTAAGATTTTTATCAGAATCAAAAATGAAGTTCAGCAATTGGAGTCTGTTGTGATAGTCGTAAATATGACATTTTATTTATAGTGTGTATGTATGTATGTATATATATATATATATATATATACACACACACACATTAAAGGTTAATCTTTTCTTAGCATAACCAAATAATACAAAGGTAATTGATATTTGCTTTCTAATAATAATTAAGATTTTTATAGTTCTGACTGATTCATATTTTTGGCTCTAATTGTAATTGGAATAAATCGTGGAGTTTATGAGACTGGCTTATATTTATGTACTTGCAGAACAATTATGCATTTGTGTACCTTTGTTTATATTGTGTGCACAAGGCACACAATTTAACTGTACAAACTTTTTCCCAAGTGCTAGTAATGTGCTATTAGACATGCAGAATTAAAAACAAAGGAGGCTTTATAATCAGCAGTGAGCATTAAGATGGGGCTTTATTAGAATGTTTCATTATGACAAAGTAGCTGCTTTTAGAGATGACACCATTGTGTGAGGGTGTAAAAAAAACACCTGAAATGTTTATCTGAACTGGATTCTTTGAAGCGTACCATCTGAAAGAACCTGTTCACAAAAAAGCTTTGGACTTCCAATCATTATTAGCAAACAAGAGTCTAATTAACGATTAGCTCTGTTGAAAAAAAGTGTAAAGGCTCTTAAAGAGGAGTCGATTCCACTTGATGCAATCGATTCCAACTCGGGTCTCCATTCCCAACACCTCAGAATCAATTTTTTTTTGGAATCGACTCCCAGCTCAAGATTAAAGGCCACTTTCTGCCAGATTAATTATCATTTTCTTGAATATAGTTTGTTTTAGTTTATAAATAGGCTTGAGAACATTTAGTATGCCCAAAGAATCCAAAATACTTAATATTTCTCCAGAATGCAAATTAATGATACATACATGGAATATCACTTGTGTAATATGAACATGTTTTTGTGGCAAGTTGTCTACAGTTTATGAACACTTGAAACACAAAGTAATTTCATTCTCTAGAATATAACTTTTTTTAAAACCTGAGAACACAGTTGGTTGAAGTTATCGATCTAACTTGTAAAGGCGTGACAACCTTCTGGATGATAAACCACTGTCATCTCCATAAGGTTGTCAAGTTTTTACCTTCACTCTCTTATTGCACTTTGAGATCAGATTTCATAACTGCACATTGGAGGTCATTCTAGCTGCAGTTTGATTCCCTATCTTCCCTCCTCTGGAGTCCTCGTGATTGTAAATCTGTTGAGAAAGCACTCTCCGTGTCACCCCGTTTCACCTCTGAATGGTCCGGATCATTTTTATCAGCGTCTCCCTGCAACCGTCGACTCAGAAACTCCTCAGCTTCTCTCTAGTGAACTGTGTAATAAGCTGAACGCTGCTGCTTGCCCCTCCCCCTCCAGTCTGCTTACCTCTTCTCTCTCTCTTTCTATTTCTCCCTCTCTCCCTCTCTCGGTCTCCGCCGTTTTGCCGCGTCTTTATTTGGATAGTTGATTGGGAAGCGTCCGAAGCTGCTCCTCTTTCCTCCGAGTCATGGCCACGACTCCTCTGCAGCAGGTGGAAGCGCAGCAGCACTGATGGATCTCGGAGGGTCCTTCGCAGTGTGACACGAGACCCCTGTGCCCTCTAACCCTCCTCCTGCTCCTCCTCCTCGTACCCCCTGGTCACTGCAGGCAGCATGGCTCCTCCAGAGCTCCCTCAAGTGCAGCTCTCTTCGGGAGCACTCTAATCTGACGGGCCGATCGAGTCGAGTCAAGCGGAGAGATTGGAGATTGGAGTGGACTCAACTGACAAGGGCTCGCTGGATGAAGGCATCACACCACTGCTTCTGCTCCCCCTGCCACAGAGATGAGGGTGCACATCAAGAGCAGGCAGCGGGCAGCGCTCGTGGAAGCTGTTGGCCGGCACCTCGACCGCTGATGGATTGAAGTGCCCAAGCGCAGAGAGAATGTCTCCCAGCATCAAAAACTTGGATTGCATTTCGCCAATGTTGTGCCACTGTAAAGTAGCATGCACCAACAGCACCATCTCACTTATGTTTGGATGCAAGGTAGGGGATTGTTTTGAATTCAAATTGAGATTCATTCCAAAAGATGCATGAGTGGCATTTACTTAAACTTAATTGCTTAAACAGACTCTGAGCTGCTAATTGTCTTCTGAGGGCAATTTTGATCGCACCTTTAGTGGGTTAAGATCTGAACATATGCTCCAGGTTACATCCTCATGGCAGTGATCCATTCCTTTGCTTGTAAGCCCGGTACTCGTGGGTGATTAGGCTGGAAGTCTCACAGAGTCTCCAGTTGTCCTGACAAATTGAAAGGCTCAATGAGACCTTGGATGTTGGCAGACTAAAGAGCCGAAGGCATTTTTATCCAAGCAAAATCTCTTCAGTTTTCAGACTGAACCTAGCTAGCGTATGCTCCCTCATGCCTTTACTTCCACCACTTTGGTGTGCTTAAAATAAAAAAGTCCTGAGGGACTTCTTGGTTTCTGTTAGCTGAAATAGACTGAATGAATGCAGCATCTTATCAAAGTTATCTTTCTTGATTAAGACTAAATAATGGCCAGGCCTAAGATTCATTTTAGTTCATTTTCTGCTTGTCTAGTTCAGAGCAGGAGCTCTTTTAGTTACATAACCACATGGTCCTCTGGGTGTCTTTTAGCCTGCGTCCCAATTAAATCTATTATGTGTGAATTGGGTTCATGGAGAATTCTTGTTTGTTTGTTTCACGACTGAATGGATAGTTCTCATTCTCTCGAAGTCTACTAAACATTGCAGTTTGCCCAGAGTGTGCAGGATTACGTCTTCTCGCTTTGCGCCTTCACAGACTGATCTGTCCTAAAAAGCTTTATGTCATTATAGCTAAACCTTTTTTTCGTCTAAGCATGAGATCACAGAGCTTGGGGAAGCCCTTGTTAATGCCCAATGACCATCAGTCTCTGGCAGTGTAGGGCTAGTTCAGATGGAGATAATTTTAACCTAGACCTGTCTACATAAAGATGATGCTCAGCTAGAGTCCTTCAGAGTACCACACTGGCTGAATGTTTTATTTATAAGCATTGCATCTTGCTTCCATTTTTCAGGATAGTGAATTGCACAATAATAAATAAGTGAAACTACAAGAGCTTACAGTGAATGTTTTACAGTACAATTCAGTGCATTGAATATCATGAACTGTCATTTTCAATGCTATTATTTTTATGTTTAAATAAAGCAGTGTGAATTAACACTAGCCAATTTATTATGTATTCACAAAACACTATTGTACAGACAAAAAATACGAGAAAAAAAATAGATGTTCATGCAAATGTTTATTTAACTTAGTAAACACAAAGAAAAGGAAGCAGAGATGGTCAAAAATAGATATACTGGACCTCACGGTGGCGCAGTGAGTAGCACGATCGCCTCACAGCAAGAAGGTCGCTGTTTCGAACCTCGGCTGGGTCAGTTGGCATTTCTGTGTGGAGTTTGCATGTTCTCCCCATGTTTGCGTGGGTTTCCTCCGGGTGCTCCGGTTTCCCTCACAAGTCCAAAGACATGCGGTACAGGTGAATTGTGTAGGCTAAATTGTCCGTAGTGTATGTGTGTGAATGAGTGTGTGTGGATGTTTCCCAGTGATGGGTTGCGGCTGAAAGGGCATCCGCTGCGTAAAACATATGCTGGATAAGTTGGCGGTTCATTCCGCTGTGGCGACCCCAGATTAATAAGGGACTAAGAATGAATGAATAACTGCATTCTGACTGACAAGTGTCCAGTCTTTAGTTATGTTCCATTTGTATTTTTAGCAGTTTTAAAAACAGTTGTGCCTTTCTTATAATTTTGTGGAAAAAGTCTATTCGGTCACTGGCACAGTAAATGTACTCTTTGCAAGCTGAATGAAAGTAATGTTTTATTAAAAATATCCAATACTCGTTTATGTGGCTGCATAACCATAAATTAGTTTAGTGAAAAATGAAACAAAAAAAGCTATTTTTCAGGATAAAGCTATACATTCCCTGATCAGAGTCAGCATAATATCTGAAGCACAGGTTTTTAAAATCTGAACCAGTCACATTTGTTTTGAAAACTGCGTTAGCTTGCTAGTATCTAGTGGGTTACTGTAGTGCCGAAGAGATAAAAATTGAAGTAGGTTTGTGTGAAGGGGACTGGAGGTTGTTTAAATAATACAGCACCTCTGTCCATGCTGTCATCCAGCTTTAAAGATGCCTGACTGAAGTGAAGCCTGTTGGATACACAAGATTCCACATTGATAATTAAAGCTCACATGCACACATGAATCCTTCCTCAGATGCTTCTTTGCTTTGCTTAAACCCCAAGCATTTGTCAGATGAAGTTAAGCTGAGCTCTGCATAGCATTGATTTAATTCTGGGATGTGCTTGCCACACAGAAAGTGGTGAATGAGTGTGTGATATGCTTGTTTTTTTTTTTTCACGTGTAATATGAAAGTTTTCTCTTTTTCCATTTAACTTTATTAGATTTTGTTCTGTTTACAGTGAGCATGTATGACAGAATTGCAGGTATATTTCAAGCATTTTCCATTCATTCCCTTAAACTGGAATGATAAATAACATATGTATAATTTACAGGGAACTTTTAATTCTGTTACTAACTGTTGTTTATATTATTGTAAAACTTCAAACCATAACAGAGCTGACAGCAACAGAGATGACATTTTTCACCATTTTGTACTTCAGCTCAAGAGGCTAACCTCAAACCAGATACAGCATTGCATGTCTGAAACAGAATTTTATGCATATCCATTATATTATTGTTCTCAAAAAGTGAATGAGAAATGCACTGAAATGTCACATTAACAGAGCTGACATATAATTAATCTACTATTGGTGTATCCTAAACATTTTGTACAAATTAATAAGGATATATAATTTTAAAGGATATGCATTTTATAACTGATGTAACCGAGTTGAGCAGAACAGACAAAAAATACGAAAAAAAAAAATAGATGTTCATGCAAATGCTTATTTAACTTAGTAAACACAAAGAAAAGGAGGCAGAGATGGTCAAAAATAGATATACTGGACCTCACGGTGGCGCAGTGGGTAGCACGATCGCCTCACAGCAAGAAGGTCGCTGGTTCGAGCCTCGGCTGGGTCAGTTGGCATTTCTGTGTGGAGTTTGCATGTTCTCCCCATGTTGGCACGGGTTTCCTCCGGGTGCTCCGGTTTCCCCCACAAGTCCAAAGACATGCGCTATAGGTGAATTGGGTAAGCTAAATTGTCCGAAGTGTATGTGTGTGAATGAGTGTGTATGGATTTTTCCCAGTGATGGGTTGCAGCTGGAAGGGCATCCGCTGCGTAAAACATATGCTGGATAAGTTGGCGGTTCATTCCGCTGTGGCGACCCCAGATTAATAAAGGGACTAAGCCAAAAAGAAAAATGAATGAATGAAGGCAAAATGTCCCTATATACACATACAGAGATTATTTTTAGAGAAATCTTAATAAAATTTGTGTTTTATTATTTACAATTGTTTCAAGCTTTTGTTTTTTAAAAAGTAGGTTAATTTAATGCTTTAAGGACTGAGTTATAAGAAATAAAAAGTAGGAAACTATATTATAACCCGACGACAAAATCATGAACGTTTGTAAGCACTGTTTTCTAATTTCACATTCACTGATTGTGAAAAAAATGACGTTCTGCTTTTTTAAGTACAATTTTTTTTTGAACAATATAACTGAACATCAGGAAACAAATGTATGATGTGGCTGATTTAAATTCTAGTCTTTTTCACTTCAGTCTACGTACCACTAAACTGTTTCATTTATTTCCCAAGTGATGTCAATTACATTTTTGTTATTGTTGAAATAAAGTAATAAAATATAAAGAATTAAACCTAATTTATTAAGTTAATGATGTTTTCACTAATTCCCAGTGAAAAACCTAGCTTTATAGTTCATTGATTTTGTGATTTATTTGAGTCTTCGTGAACTTTCTTTGTTCCAGCGTTGTGATCAAAGGGATTTATTTAGCTAATCAGCCATTGCTACTTCATTATCTTCATCATGACCTGGCATCAATTACTCATTATAATATCATTTCAAGCCCAAAGGCCGATTGTTCATTTTCAGAACGCAAATGAAGATAATTTTATTTTTAATATCCCTTTTTTATTTTTAATATATTGAATATCTATTTACCCAAAACTGATATTCTAAATTGTTCATAAAGAAATCAATCCAAAAGTCAATCCATCCTTCAGTCAGTCAATATGAATTGAAGCAGCCCAGGCTCATTGAAAATACGTGATATTCAGCCTACATTTTTGCGAAATGTAAAATATGTTGCTCCATGTTTTATTACATGTTTCAGTAGACAAATCCTCTAGAGGGCGCTATTTTATAATTTTTTTGTGTGAATCTGAAATAAGTTACTACTTGGGGTACATATGTTATACGTTTCACATACACTTCCTTCTTATAAAGTTCCACAAGAAGATTTGTCATACAGATCACCTAGAGAACCACTGACTTTCGCTAAACCCAACCAATGGTTTTTTTCTGAAACCAAATGTAAGAGAAAAGTGCACTGCAACCACAGTTTTACCTTGATTTTACATAGTTTTTATCTCTTCCATGTAATTAATCATGCTTCACCGGACTCCATTGCAAATGTATTTGAATAACAAATAATAGACATGAAAGGGTCACGAAACACCAAAACCCATTTTTTGAGATGTTGACAGACATATTTCAATTCAATTCAATTCAAGTTTATTTATAGTGCTTTTTACAATGTAGATTGTGTCAAAGCAGCTTAACATGGTTCTAGTAAAGTCCAGATTTCAGAGTTGAAGTTCAGTTCAGTTCAGTGTGGTTTAAATTTCACTGCTGAAAGTTCAAACACTAAAGAGCAAATCCACCGAAGCACAGCTCCATAAGTCCCGATCCGAGCAAGCCAGTGGCAACAGTGGCGAGGAAAAAAAAAAAAAACCTTGAGAGAAACCTGGCTCTGTTGGGCACGACCATTATTCTTCTGTCATATATTTATGTTCCATGTTGCTAAAAACACCATTAGGACAGATATATTTCTATTAATTATATGTTTTGTTTATGTTTCTCCAGATGGCAAAGTTAGTTAGTATCGTCAACAGTACTCCTTCACTTTTTTAAGACATACCGTAGTCAAAATGAATTTAGTCACTAAGTTTACAGTAATATCACTACAATATTTGGATAGCAAAGTTAAATTGTATCGTCAACAGTACTCTTTCAGTTTTTGAAGACATTGCTTAGTGAAATGAAGTTTCTAGTTTACAGTAATATTACTAAAATATTATGGACAGAAAATGCTTTGTTCTGTGTCTTTTTAAACGGTTGTACAACATTTACATGCGTCCTCTGAACCCGAAGTGAGGTGTGAGGTGGGGTGACAGACCAATGTTTTCACAACAGATGTAGCATGATAAGATTACAACAGAGACCATTAAGATTACAACAGTCCACTTTTTCAGTGCAGTATTTGTGGAAGGCACAATGGTGTATTTATTAGTTATTTTAACAAATACAGTTGGGAATAATAACTACCATTGCGAGACTTCAATAATCGCCTCATCAGGAGCATCTTCACTTTCTCCTGCATTCACAGATGTGTTTGTGTTGAAAGGTTAAAAATGATAAGGCAGTGGACCTGCACTGTCATCAACCAGATAATGTGACTGAGGAGAATCTGGTGGAGAGAAATCCTTACAGCTATCAAAACAGCTGTAAACACTGCTCTCCAAATCGCTATCCATCTCCCCTGCGTCTGTGTTTGGGTTGCTGCACGTAATGAAACTCCCCTTTTTATGCAAACCCTTCCCTCTTTCGTTGCTGGACACTCCCACCTAAACAAAGCTGGACACACCCACTTTCCTTACTTTTTTCAAGCTAGAGGTGTGAAAACAGCCTGCTGAGACAAGGGGGTTTCATGGCCCTTTAAGTTGTTTTGGGGTATTTATTTGGTGTTTTGCAAAGAACGGCGTGAAAATAATACTTTATTTGTTAAAAGTATATGCCTGTAAATATCAATAGTGTGAAAAGGAACAAAGTTGTCATCATACTGCCCCGTAGCATTAATTTTTCCTTCAAAAACATATTTTGACTTTTTCCATAATATTTGACTACAGTTTGTTGCTACACAAAGATGTAGACTAAAGCAAATGTTGGCACATATATGATTGGTTGAGCTTCTGTTTATGTCAGTGATAAATGCGAATAAATGCAAAAATTAAACTGATTTCTCATGGATTTGCAGCTATAGTGGCATCAGAAACACTTGATCTCATGTTGGCAGCTACAGAGGTTTGGTAGACGTGATGTAAAGGTCAGCAGATGCATGTCATAGTAATTTCTTCTCTGACAGAGATTGTGACGGAAGGATGTTTGGTATGCTGTGGACAGCTTGTTTTTCCCTGGCCTGCAGAGCTGTTTATTAGGTTTCAGTATCAACCCCATTCCTCACGCTTTCCCCACCTGCTGTCTTTGTCATCAAACTCTAATGCCTCCTTAAATAGACACCGCTGTGAAAATTAAAATGCCAAAGTGTTTGAAATGGGTTTCTTTATAACAGAGCTGGTCTTAACAGCTGTTACTTCCTGATAAACTATGACCCAGTGAAAATACTCACAAATGAATATCAAAAAATCAAGTTATTTAAGTAGTATATGGGTCAAAGATGAGATGTCCTGTGTTGATGCATCAAATAAAGCATAAAAGGAGGATAATAGATTTGCAAGCGAGTTGTCTACTTAAAGGTTTCATCATTTAGCATCAATCAGTGTAACAAAAGTTTACAAATAAATAAAAATAAATGGGGCACATTTTATATAGTACAAAAAAAAAGAAGCTCTCTTAACATTCTGATTCTTGAAAAACTTTTCTATATATTATAAATTACAACCTACCATTTTAAATGTTATCTGTATTGGTCAACACCGTCACTTCTTATATTACCAACATCTACTGCCTTAAATTAGTTGGAATAATCAGCATCAAGGTTCCTGTCTGAAGTAGACATCTTTGCTTTCCAGTTGAATATGTACTGCCGCACAAGCGTGATGTTGTATCCTGAAGATCAGCATTGGACAGTCGGACTCCTTTTACATATTGACTTATATAACTGGGCACTTTACATTTAGTCAGTTAACCGTGAAGCTTCTTTTGTGACCGGCAGTTCCACATGCTCTCACATGAGCATCATTCATTAGCAATTCGTTACGCAAGGCATGCTAGAATTGATCACCCTCTTTGTTGATAAGCTATTAGAGCAGCAGAGGGAATCCTACTGAAGTGTGTAAAACATCTTACAATGCAGTTGCCTAGAGTGCATGTGATGTAACAAGGGCATGCATGAGGATAGAAGGGAAGATGTGAAGGAAGACCAGGAGAGAATCAACTCTGCTTTTATGTGGAGTTCTTCCTTCTCCTATCACACAAGATTTAAAGCATGCAAAATTAACCCTCAACAAATATGAGCAACTGGATTTTTATTTTATTTATTTTTTTGCTTCAGGGTGTCTTGTCTGATTCTCAAACAAGTAGCACCCAGTATAAGTGCTTTTTTTATCTAAGGAACACAACACCCAAAACTGACTTTCATGTGATTCCAAACTTTTATGTATTTCTTTATTGTGATCACAAAAATAGTCAAATGCTAACTGAGTCTAGTGTTGGAAGGATATGCATTATGGTATGTTTTATTTATAGTAACATTTAGAAAGGATTGCAGTGTACTTGCAGGCCAATTCCAACGCATTAATACTGAATCTTTTTGAAAGTTAGAGGTAATGCACCCAATTTTCAAACCTCTTCGCCTGTCTAGATGCATTATTTATAAGCTACCATGCAAAAAAGGCTGAATACAACATTTCTGGCTTAAAATATATTTTTTTAATGCAGTTAAACAGCATCTTTAAGGGGAAATGGAATGTCCAGTTAATGTTGACTGTTTCCTTTTGTTCCTACCCTTTTTAATGTAAATAAATCAAATAATAATAAGAAGAAGAAGAGAAGGGAGAAGGACGATGATGAAAATTAAATAAAGAAAAAGATAAAAATAATAAAAATAGCTGTGCTGACCAGAGTGCATTCAATACTACAGTCTTAATACACAGCATAAGGGTGAATCCCAAAATCTATAAAAGGAAAAAAAAAAAGAAAGAAAAGAAAATGTGAGCGACGTTCCAGTATTACATGTAAGCAAGTTAGTCAATGGATAAAAAAAAATATATATAAATATTATTGCTAAATTTAGTTAAATTAACTTTTAAATTAATAAACTATTTAATGATCAATAGTAAACAATTTTACACTTAAATAGTATACTTTTGATCGTTCTTAAATCTACATTTTTACATTTTTTGTGTGTTTTCATGTAATGTCATTAGTGGTGGAAAGGATTATAACTTCATCTGTATTGACCTTATTCTTCACATACAAGTGGGGGCAGCCATTGGGTCCAGACTTCCTGTCTCATTCACTTCCATTGACTTTTAGACTTTAAAAACAGCTTGTTCTGCTGCTTGATGTTGCAAAATGCTATTTTCTTATTATATTATTCTACTTTTTATGTATAGTCATTAACACACTTGTTTGTAGAGCAAGTAGTTTGACCGTTTTCTGATGTTTATTATTCCTAGTCATTTCTCCCATAGGCAACTGAATCTAAAGTTATATAATATTTGCAAAAAACGAGCATACTTCCACATTGCAGATAAAGGTCAATCGAGTCATTGACCATGCAAAAGGTGGAGGATGCATGTGATGCACAGATTAATTGCAAAGTTTAACCATCATCTATGTTGTTGCCAAAGTTTGAACATTCAAGTGATTTCAAACTATTAACACAAAAGATGCAAATTAACTTAATTTGGTTTTTATCAGCTGTTTTATGTGTGCCCACAGAGACAGAAAAAACTATATTATGTCTATTAATAATCTCTATTATGTCTTGGCTTCATGCATAAGCTTTTAAAGTGGCTAGTACAGCTGTTAATCAAACAACACAAGGCAGAATCACTCACTGTTCTTAAATACCTTCTGTTGCAGTGTATTAATAATCATCAGTCTATATTTAATTGATACATTTAAGAATATGCACCATTATTTTATATTTGAGATCTTACTGAAATGTTAAGAAATGTTATGTTATGAATGTAAATGAAATGGCTCAACTGAATTAAACTTTTCTAATGTTCAGTTGTGCAATTAATGCTTCTTTGTTTAATTTATTACTGCTTTTACATGTCATTCATATAACATTTGTACATACAAGTTAGACTATTGCTATTTAAAAAAAATATCTTCTACATGCGTCAAAACGGGCGACACCATGGCTCAGTGGATAGCACTGTCTCCTCACAGCAAGAAGGTCGCTGGTTTGAGTTCCAACTGAGTCAGTTAGCATTTCCATGTGGAGTTTGCAGGTTCTCCTACTGTTTGCGTGGGTTTCCTCCGGGTGCTCCGGTTTCCTCTACAGTTTAAAGACATGCCATATAGGTGAATTGAATAAACTAAATTGCCTGTTGTGTTTCCCAGTGCTGCGTTGCAGCTGGTAGGGCATTCGCTGTGTAAAACATATGCTGGATAAGTTGGCGGTTCATTCCACTGTGGTGACCCCTGAACAATAAAGGGACTAAGGATAATTATTAGAAGGATAATTAATGAATGAATTAGTCAAAACCTTCAGTTGTTGTTTTTTTCACCCATATACTCATGCAGAAATAATAAAAAATGTAAATAAAATGAATTATTAATTAGCTGAAAAAATATTTTGCAGGACTGTGAGATGAGTAAAAAAGCCAAGGTACTCTAGATTTGATTTCTTAATGAAGAACAGGTCTGTCACTGACATAAGGAGGTCAAATGTATGAGGTCAGATTATTTTTCTTTCACTTATTACTCGCTATGTCTTCAAGCAGCACTTGCTCATGGCTGTTGTTCCAGTCTTGTCCAGTCTGAATCTTCACAGTGATACAGAGCTTTCTCATAAAGGACCCACAGCTGGCGTCCTGCTAGATAATTATAGTCATCTCAAGGGAGAGCTGCCAAGAAACAGACAGCCGTCTCCTTTTTTGATGTGTAACGAAAACAAAATATGTGCTTGTTTTGTTATTGAGGAGTTGCGCTCCTCATTTGTGCAGTAAATCCTGCTCTTGTTTATTTTCGACTAATGCTTGATCAAAACTTAAACAGTTTTTTTTATTTTATGAACCTAACTGATGTGGGGGCAAGAACACTTGTAGAACTAAAGATACTTTTTTTTTGTTTGATTGTTGTTGGTTTTTTTTTACAGTAAACCCATACACAGAAAAATTATATTTGTTGTTTGTTCAAACAGCTTATTTAAAATAAGCTGAAACAACACAATTCTTGAGTTTTTTGGGGACAAAAACTTAATTGTTTTATGTTAAAAACTAGTTAACAAAAACTTAATTCCATCATGTTGTCCCAACACAAATCGATTGTGTGGAACCCAGCATTTTTACAGTCTAGAAGAACCATTCAATGAAAAAAATATTTTTGCTGCTTGTTCAAACTACTGAAAACAACACAGTTCTTGTTTTTTAAGGGACACCTTAATTGTTTTATGTTCAATCAGCTTAAATTTAAAAAAACCATTAAGTTAATCTAATCGAGTTGCATTGAGATGAGATGAAGGGATTGTGTGGAACCCTGCATTTTTTACAGTGTGGATTCTACAAAGAAACTTTTATCGAAGAGTTCATAAAATCTATCATTTTTCTTAGTGTGAAGAGCATTTTAGTAAGGCTAGATATACACCACAAGATAATCAGGGTGATTGTTTTTGTTTTGTTTGTTTTTTTTAGATAATTTCCTACAGGTAATGTCCCAATTATCTTGGTTGTTGAAAAGATTATCTCATTAGATTTTCCTGTGGTGTGAGGTGTGTTAAGAGTGACTTAATCTCGTCGGAAGATTGTTCGAGGCTCTCCAATAACAAATTGTAAATATTTATTGTAAATACTTATCAGAAATCCTTATATGTGTGACAAACACATATGAGCCGGAGATTATCACGTGAAACAAAACAGTATCCAATCAGAATAGCAAGCTGACAAAAACAAAGTTGTGCCGCAGCACAAAGCGAAATATATTTACACAGCAGGGATGGAGGATCAGATTGACAATTTGTCAGTTTATCCTCAAGTCTCAAGATTTTGCGAGATTTTCTGTGTTCGCATTCTGGACTCTGCTGTCTGTTATATAGTGTGTGATTTGCCACGATAGGAGAAAACATTTTTTAATCTATCATTTTTTTAGTCCTCATGTTTGTGGTCTCTAACATTTAGAAAATCTTATAAGATTTAAAACAATCTTTTAGTGTGTTCTAATCTAATGAACCATTTTCCACTCGAATGCAGGCTGTGGTTGTTTAAGTTTTTTTACGGAAACACTGTTGTCACTAAAGTGCGTAATCTTTTTTATATAGTGTATATAGTACATTCAACAACAAACTGGCAGAGTGTTGCTTTTGACTTTTATGATTGGTTCAGATTGCATTAGTTATTTGATTTTTGCTCAAGGTGCTGAGGGGATTTTATAAATGAAAATTGCAGCCGATACGCAAGAATTAGTTTTATCTTATTTAGTGTCTTAAAGCGAGATTAGCGTGTTTAAATTTTTTCAGTCCTCCACAATGGGTTCTGTTACATTGGCCAATAAGAGCACAGATGCTCCTTCATACAAAGCTTACAAACAGTGAAATGGAAGAGACACAGTTGCCTCAAGGTCTCTATGGAGGATGTGGACTATTATATTCTTTATGGACTATTTTTTGTGCAGTCCAGGAATGTGTCCACTATTGGGTTTCTTTCTTTTTTTGCCAGGTGTTTTGTGTCTTTTCTAATGCAAAACACACCGCCTCTGTTGAAGGGCTGCACAATATATCATTACAACATCGATATCACAATGTGTGCGTCCAGGATATGCAATGTTGAGTATGAATCATAGTTCACCAGGAGCCACAGAACACGTGATTTGTAGAGTCACTGCTTTTAGTTTAACCATAATAGATTATGCATGTGTTTTTAAGGCCTGTGACACAAAAACGTATGATGTTTTGAGGCGAAACAGATTAATGGTCCCTTTTCACAAAATAGTTAGGATGCGTTTTTTAAAAAAGCATGTACATTTATATGTATTTACGTATTATATCTTCTTTGCATCAAATTATAAAAAAAAAACTAATTACTACTTTTGCGAGGCATTTGCAATGCAGATTTTATGGGCAGGACAGTAAATTTGACGTTGTTCTCTCTTCTGGCTGTCGTTACAGTCTCACACTTTTTATTTTTTCCTTTTTCTGAAAGTCTTGATAACATCATTGTGGAGATTTTCTTTTATTATTTCAGCAAATGGGATTGTAAAAAATTAATCAATGAAATGAATTTTTTTTTTTTTTTTACTTATTGTTGTCTTTTTTTTTCTAGTCCAAATATCTACATTTCAAAGTGAAAATACGATTATTGTACTTACCCCATTGGCAGATAATTTTGTTTGTTTTAAGGAAAAACTCTTAATTTTGACTTTGAAAAAAAAAAACCACAATATTTTTACTTGATCTAAGAATTGTAAGATGTTTGGACTAGACACAAGACAAAGTAAAGTAAGAGGAGCATTTTTTTTGCATTGTGATTATTCAATTTATTTACCTGAATACTGTTAGACTCCTCAGGATAACCATCAAATAGAGCTATTCAAACCATCTTGCGAAACTATTCATATCGCAATATTTATTGCAAAAAAATACAAAAGTAAATATCAGATTTTTCCAGAATCTATTGCTATTGGATCTAATAGCTATTGTTTTTTTCACACTTTGGTTTCCAGAAATTAGTTGCTAGGTTTGCCTTTTTAATGACATCGCGCATATCGCTTCAGACAGCAAGTGATGATTGGTCGGGAAGCAGTGTGCTGTCTGAGATGTTTTTCATCTACAACACCGCTAGAAGTCAGAATTGCATTACGGACATTATGGAATTAAAAACATTTTGATAGAAATCTAATGTAATGTAATGTATCATGTAATTTAATTGGAGCAAAAATAAGCATTGTTTTCAATTCTTGCAATTCAGCTTAAGGCAAGTTTATTTACAGGGAACGTTTCACAAGTGACCCCTAACACTTTTTTATTTTTTTGGTGCTTTTTTTGTATTGTCATCTGAGTGTGACTGAATACAGCCTGCTTCAGTTCTGGATGAGCAGCAGCAATGCGCTTTGAAAGTTTAATTTTAGGTTTTGCAGTGAGGACAGCTGGGGAGGAGGGAGGGCCATGATGTTTCCTAGAGAGACAAGAGGCAGAAACTATTTTAATTCTGCTCACAGCACACTGTCTGTTCAGATGTCAGCTCTTTCTTCATCTCCCAGGTTGAAGCACGAGTCAAAGTGGGATGTGATGATCTCATGTCTCGTTCCTGTCTGCCCTGTGGATCGCAGCAGGAAAAGGCCAGACACGGGGAGAGGAAGTACAGTACGCTGTGCTCACTGGGATGGCATATGAAGTTGTGATCAAATATGCACTCTGTTTTGAATTCATTTTTACAATAGCCCTTCATGCTGGAAAGTGAAGTTTGAGCTATTTTGGAGTTGGCTGGGCGATGTGACAATCTTATATCATGATGCAAGTCATCTCATACCCTGATATTGATGTATATCACAATATAGTAGCATTTCTGTAAAGTCAAACAATGAACAGTTTTAAAGTATATATTCAGAATTGTACTCATTCATATGTGATCATATTTCTTACTTAGAGAACTTTAATGTAGAAATATTAAATTAAATATTAATAAAATTAAAATTAAAAACCAAATGATTACATATTCGAAATAGTAAAAAAAAAATAGCTAAATAAAATGTAAACATTGTACTTTTAAAAGCATAACTTTTTCATGAAGAAGTTACACTTGTAAATATGTAATATTGTGCTCGTATAAATTATTTAAAAAATTACCATAAACAATGTATTTTGTGACAAAATAAATGATGGAGCATAATATGAAATGGTAGACTCCCCCCCCCCCATACAATATATATGGTCATAATGCACAGCACTATTTTGGAGCATCAAAGCTTATTTGTACTTTAGCTGGTCCAGGATCATTTGTCAGATTTTACCTGTTTGTTCCATTTGCAATTTAGCTTTAATGTTTCAAAAACTTTAAACATAATCTTTAAAACCATAAATGTTATAGTAATGATGCCAATCTTGGTATTGTAATATAAATTGCTAAAGAATGTTTATTTTATATTTTACATTATATTTTTTTAATGCTTTTTCTGACTTGTAGTTCGTAATTTTACCATCACTGTCATCAGAGCGCTCATATTCCGTCTCAACCATATTCTCAAAACTGCTGTTTATGTCTTCAAAAATAAATTGTTTGTTTGCAGAAATTTGATTCATCAGATCCACCACCAAATGATAATCACAACTTATATTTGACTGCATACAGCAAAGCGATGGCACATTTAACTAGCAATAATTTTGTTTTATGCCACCGACACACACAGGCACACACACAATATGTGTGTGTGTGTGTGTGTGTGTGTGTGTGTGTGTATAGAGATATATATATATATATATATATATATATATATATATATATATAAAATAATATTTTACAAAATCATTTTTGGCTTCTATAAATGCGTCCTTGGTGAGCAAAAAAGACTTCTTAAAATATCATCAAACCTGCTAGCCTAGTTTTTTTTTCTTGCAAAGCATCGTTTCAGTTTATAAATAAACTGCTATTTGTGTAAAACCGAATTCCGCTCATTATTCTAATTTTTCAGTCCAAAAACAGTGCTTGCCTTTTTGTCTGAAAGGCCGCGCATGGGCTCTCAGCGACACCTGTTCTGCGCAGTTCATCCGAAGTGAATGTGCCAGACCTCATAATCCCAAATTATGCTGATCACTAGTTTATCATGCAAATGATGGCTTAGTCTTCTTCTGGAAGAAATATGTTTGGTTTGGGCAGCCCATGTTACGGAGCTCTCCTTAAGGTATTCAAGGTGAAGCGTCTATAATAAAGTGCTGTGTTTGCTGAGCTCTGGGCCTCGCTATGTTTTCTGCCAGATAAACAGACAAGAGCTGACAGTTTTACAGCAGCACGGCTAGACCTGAGACATTTGGGGCATGAGGCTCTTCCACTTCTTAAAATCCTACACAGCATCCATCAAACAGCATTTTCTAGCAGCAGTGCGCCTCTCAAGGTTCGGCCTTCTCCAGGGCAGTGGCATTGTATTGCAGAGGACATCGCCTTTGTAAAGCCATTCGTTTTTCACTGCTGTCAAGTTTTCTGAGACCTGTCCTCCTTGGTTGAATAGCCGTGTGAGTGATCTCTCTGCATTTATTAGGTTTTACTGACGTTTGCTGGGCTCGGATGGACCAGCGTTGAGCCAGTCGAGCAGCTCATTATCCAGGCAAGCTGGGCTCAGAGTTCGCCTGAAGCCGAGTCACTGAAGCACTCAGCGGTGTAATAACATCTCCAGAACTGCGCCCCGTCTGTCCCTTTCTCTCCCAGCAGTGGCTCTGAGTTCAAACTCACCTTTCAATTTTGCTGGCTTTGTGGCCCGCTGGGAGTTCAGTTTCAACTTTGAGCTGTGAGGAACAAGGCAAAAGGGTTTTGTGCGCAGCGGTTTTGGTAACAATGCAGCAGCCGACTTTGGATTTTACTGAAGTGTCAGTGGTGTTACTGTAGCACATTTGTCTTCGGTCGGTTTAATAAATGGCCTGGCTCAAAAGGACATTTTTTTCCTGCTATCGGGCAAGCTAGTGGTTTTATTTTAATATAGGTCAGAAATTTTTTTGTTATTATGGCTTTCATTGTATTTATTACTTTGGTTTGTTTTTATTGTTTTCAATTTTTTTTTTAGAATTTGTGTTTATTCTAGGAATAATAAATTCCTTGTATAAATTCCTTGTATAGTTGTACTTTTTGTTTTGGTTTTATTTTTATTTGTTGTTTCAATTTTTTTTTTTTTTTTTTTTTTGGTAGTTTTTTTTTTTTTTTTTTAGGTGTGATTTTGTTTTTTGTTTATTTGTTTTGTTTTAGGTTGTATTTCTTTGTACCTTGTTATGGATTTTTTCTTTCGGTTCAGTTTTTGCTTTATTCTAATTTTAGATGTGTTTTTTTTGTGTTAGTTGTGTTGAAGGTTTTGTTTTGGGCTTTGTTTTAAGGTGTTTGTTTGGAAGGTTTTGTTTTGGATTTGTTTTTGGTTTAGTCTAGTGCAAGCGGACAGGCTGTCATTAATATTTTAGATTCATTTGATTTGAAAGAGAATATTTTTTTCATGCTAAATAACATTGCATCAAACTCAGCTTGTGATGTGCTTTTTTGATGCAGTGGTTAAATGCACCATTTCTTTCTTTCTTTTTTTTTTGGGTGCTAAAATAGGACACGGGATTCTACCATGTATCTCTCCATATGGTCGAATCCACTCAGTCTTCCCCATGCTGCTCAGAGCCGCTGATGTTACTGTAAGCAGTCAGCATAAGACCCCAATTTGGAGTTTGTCCCACTTTTTTGGGGTATCTATTTTCCCTAAGAAACCTGCCCTCTTTATCTTCCCTCTAGTCTTGTGTTTGCATTTCCTAACCCATATCCAGGAATGCTATAGAAGCGGGCATATGTATCAGGGTCAACAAGGCACCTGGACAAGATGGATGTCTATAGACAAAAAGCACTCCTAAATAATTTGCGAATCTCTTTCAGAAAGTTATAGCACAATATTTCACATACAGTCATGGCAGATTGGGGTCGACTGTGATGACTGTGTAGCGGGTGCAATCCGGGGGTTTCTGGCTCATTTAAAAAGTGTTTCCCACCTCAGGAGTATGGTCCACAGAGAAATGGAGTTGAAATAGTTTTGCAGTTCTAAAACAGTGCTAAAGTTCAACTTTATCAGGTCCTTTTTTTCCCTCAGGTCTTAAGTATGTAGTTTGAATATGAATGACCAAAGCTCAGAATTAACCAATGTTCTATATGCATTTAATGTTTTTATTTAAACTATAAGTTGCCATTTGTAGTAAGAATTGAAATAAATTAATATATTCAGTTCAATTATATTCATTTTATAGAGTTAATGTATATGTTTCTTCTATATTTCAACACAAAAAATAATGTATATATTTCTTATATATTTCTTTTTTTTACCAAAAATTAAAGTACTTAAGATTCTGTTTGCAAAGTGAACATAAATTTCATTCAATCTTCAATCAAAATGAATTTTTATCCCATTTGCATTTTTTAAATGGGTACAAACTTCATATAGTCACTTTATAATTTGAAATAGTACATTTTAGTGATGCCCAATATATTGGGAATTATTTTGGTATTGGCCGATAAATGCTTAATTTTTTATGTAATGTTATTTTGTGTTATGTTATGACATAAAAAAAAAATATTTTTGGCTGATTAATTAAGCTGAGTGATCAATTTGAAAAAAGAGGACTTTTGGATTTTGACAATGATTTTGGGATAAGAAAAGTCTAGACATTTTCTGTTGCCCTAATTTTAGCAGTTGAAGTTTTAAAGTAAATCATTTATGCACTCGTTACAAATTCACATCAATGTTTATAAATATTGGTCTATCAATGCATCGATAGTAAATTGATAATTTTAATGGTTATGTTATGTTATTTGGCTTTTTTAAATTTCTAACGGAGTATCCATTTAAACCCTTTATTCAAAATTTGTTTGCAAATTATTTTGATGGCCTCCTTTTATTATTTCTGCTAATTGTAAGTAACCAGTAGAGTATTGGTAAACTAAGTCTACAGAATAGAAGACCATCAAAATAAGTGTTGCTCAGCATTTTCTAATTTATCTGTTAATGGAAGATTAAAAACAACTCATAAACTTCAAAGTTCGTAAATTTGAACTGAATTAAGCTTTATAGTAAACTTTTAATAACAGAGAATCTGTCTCTTCTCCTCAGAAATATAGATATCAGGATGAGGACACCACGTCGCCTCCTGAACACAGCTCTCCACAGGTCCCAGGAGACACACGTCCTCCTGAGCTGGTGCAGGTGTCGGAGAAGAACATCTCCCAGATTGAGAATGTACACGGCTATGTTTCCCATTCACACATTTCTCCAATGAAGGTAAACTCTCACAGCTGTCATTTTGCTCCATGACACATTTCTGTGCTGCATGGCATCAATTTTGTGTCTCTGTGCTCTCTGTAAACATGCTTAAATGTTATGTGTGATAGAATCTCCATCAATGTCATGTTTACACATTCACACACAGAAATACGCATGCACACTCGTGTACGCACACACACACACACACACACACACACACACACACACACACACACACACACACTGAAGTAGAGAATAGGAATGCATGCAATTTATTATTTCATAGGATAATTGATCAGTCATCATTAATGATCAGAAACTGTAATAATTATTAATACATCAAAAATATATTTTTATTTTAGTTTAACTCCACCATCCTGCCAAGTGTCTGCCAAAGAATGTTTGATCAGAAGGCTATAGATATTTTAATGTGAAATATATATAATCGTTTGACTTTATAACTTTTACAGATAGTTGTATACTGAGAACATTATTTTTCAAAACAACAGCAAACTTTAAAATGTAAAAAATATATATATTTGAATTAACAGTTGCCTGTAGCTCATGATTCACAGGTGTTTTTTTTTTGTTTGTTTATTTGTGCGGTTGACTTGCATTAATGAACCGTAATCTCTGCTTTGACAACTTTTGATGTTAAAATGGTCAAATTCTAAACATTTTCTAGTTGTAAAGCAATATACTAAAATAAATTAAATATAGAAATAAATATTTAAAGTAACAGAAAACATACTGGCAGTTACACTGTAAAGAGCAATTAGTTGACTTACAGCGAGTAAACCCGTTGCCATAAAAGTGACAAGTTGACTTTACTTAAAGTGAGTAAACCTGTTGTGACTTGGATCTGTTAAGTTGAATTAACTTACTTTTTATAATTATGTACATGGGCCTCACAGTGACGCAGTGGGTAGCACGTTCTCCTCACAGCAAGAAGGTCGCCGGTTTGAGCCTCGGCTGGGTCAGTTGGCGTTTCTGTGTGGAGTTTGCATGTTCTCCCCGTGTTGGCGTGGGTTTCCTCCGGGTGCTCCGGTTTCCCCCACAAGTCCAAAGACATGCGGTATAGGTGAATTGGATAAGCTAAAATTGTCCGTAGTGTATGAGTGTGAATGGGTGTGTGTGGATGTTTCCCGGAGACGGGTTGCAGCTGGAAGGGCATCCGCTGCGTAAAACATATGCTGGATAAGTTGGCGGTTCATTCCGCTGTGGCGACCCCAGATTAATAAAGGGACTAAGCCGAGATGAAAATGAATGAATGAATGAATTATGCACGTAGTTTATTTACTTACTCATGTCAAGACAATAGGTTTATAGTTATTTGATTTTGCTGATGCTTATTTATTATGCATCATAGTTTACATGACAAAATCAGACTCTATATTGTTTCAAACGATTGAAAATGTTAGAAGTCACTTTGTGACACTTTTCAACATCAAAAATGGTCTAAACAGAGATTAAGAACCAGTAGGGCAATTTAAAAACAAAATATATGTATAACAGTTTTAACTGTTAGACTGGTTTAAAACTGTTAGACTGGTTTAAAACAATTTAAAATGTTTATTTTTTCCTCAGATGAAATATCTCTAGCAAAGTAATGTTACCTGTCTTTTTTCTTGTGTTAAGTTCAACACAGTGTGCAATACAACATGTCCAGTATGGGAAAACAGGTCAGTAGCAGCCCTAGCTGCTAAAACAGTAGCTCAAAAGGTACCTCACAGGAGATTGGCCTGCAATGAAACTTTTATTTATTTATTTCACATTTTCAATATGACGTTTTCAAATTTTTACTCACAAACAAACAAAAAACAGATAAAGAGCACTCATGAAGTGGATATTAGACTCAAAGCTAAACTTGTGTGTTAGCATGTGTTGCTAAGCTAACGACAGTACTGTAAACACACCACTGGGATATTTTAATGGTATATAACTACTACGAACTCAGATAAAGTCTGTTGATGTGAATTATAGCTTATTGTAGAAGCGTAGTGTGTGTGTCAGATGAAAAGATTGCACCCGCAAGCAAAAATTAGCAACATGACTCAAAACTGAAATCGGACTTGTGCACAGTTGGCTTTGTTTTTGTGGTTATCATTAATGGATTATAGCTGGTCCACTGAGACCGTTCTGCTGTACAGTGACTCAGTTGTCTGCAGTTGTCGGATGGAGCTTTTAAAATATGGATGCAGAGTGAAACATTTGACAGAAGGTTAGCCCAGTTATGCATTCAGTACCTTATGTTAGCAGTCACGCTAACTCTGAATGATTTTGTTTACTAGATGAATGAGAACAAAGCATGTTGTTTTTGAAAACATTAATCAACATTTGGCCCACATGATAGCATCTTCACTTTTTCTTGATTAGAAGACACAATCTGCAGAATTTTGCAGAATGGATTTAAAAATGTCAATTGTGTTAAACTGTTCTGGGAATGCTACATTCTTACTGGTAGCTGAAAGCAATATCAGATTAGCCAGAATATTTAATAAAATATCACATATCGCTACAGTGACATAAGCAGACATGATATAATAAAGCAATAAAAGCTTTTCCACTTTTTTCAGTCTCTGTTGTCAGGACAGTTATTTTTAATGTTTTTATTTTATATTCAGTCAGTTTTTATGACCATAGTAAGTCAGAGATTATGTGTAATGTTTGTGATTGGGAAAATACATATAAATCTAATATGGAAAGATGTGATTTATGATTTATGTCTGATAATATTTATACTTCACAAAATGTACTAGTTTTTATGAATGAATGAATGAATGAACGAATGAATGACAGGCAGTTGTCGTAATTTTAAAGAAATATCAGTTGTTTTCAGTTACTATTATCTGTATATATTTCCCAGTGGTATCTTCTTACAGTAAATCATGAAGCGAGAATAGTAATGGGTACACATGATTTAAAATTTAAATATACTAATGTACATTTTAAAGAATAAAACAAAAAATCTGTTTTAACACGAATCTATAAAATGGTAAATCCAGAGAAACAGATCCAGTGCTGTTTTATATATATATAGCATATT
>CAIGQW010054109.1:18051800-18093067 GCA_903798125.1 Danio choprae | reverse complement strand
CTCTGGGAGTCAGTGCTTCATGCTATGGACACGCATCTGTGTTTGCTCTTTGCAGAAGAAAGCATTTTAGCATCTTGTTTGTTGAACACAGTGCTGGATTGCTCGGTTGTGATTTAAGACGTTAATTTTCTTCATATTAGCTTGGTGATGTGATGATCTGACCGTTTTTATGGGCATTAGTGATTGCAGTAATCGAGCGCCACCTTGTGGTCATTATTTGTTATGAAAGGAACATTAATAGATTGTTATAACATAAAAAATGAATAATCTTTGACTATGCTAAGCTTTATAATCAGATATATGAGACACACACACATTTGAACGGGAGGTAATACACATATATTAAAATTATCCAATCAAGTAAATCATGCACAAATTACAAATGTGTAAATCTGTTCTGGTGATGCTCATGGCCTTTAGGTCTTATTTATCTTTGAGCCACATTAAAAACAGCATCATATGTTAGCTGTCCTGATGCTGTTGATACAGTAAAATCAAAATCATATTTTTCATATGAGTGAAAAAACAAGCAAACCAAAAAAAAAACTGAAAAACACTTGCTCAGTATTGTAACAAATTTACAGATTGTTTTTCTCTCACAAACATTAACACAGCTAAATAGATGGTCTTAAAGGAGATACAATAAAAAGGAGAAAATTATTTATTTATTTGTTTATTTATTTATTCTTCTTATTATTATTGTTATTATTATTAATTCTATAATTTATTGACTTTTTAAAAATGTACATGTTTTTTTTTACTCATTTATTTATTTACACATTTATTTACACATTTATTTATACATTTATCAGATTATTAATTGTACTTAGAATTATAAAAATGTATTTACTTGTATTTTTAATTAAATCATAACATTTGTAGTTGTGTGAGGGTCTCTGTTAGCCGTTAAATTTCAGCAGGGTATGATTTTTTTTTTACTTGATGCAGAAATTTGATCAAATTTGCCAAAAATCGGTTTTACACTCTCTCTGCCCCAGCGATGACGTGACTGCCTGCTTTCTGCTGCACACGACACATGAACCACATGCCTCTGGTCAGGTTTCTATTTACAGACGCTCTACTGGCAGTCAAGACATAGAGATGCTCCCATCCACAGTTAAGGATTGTTTAACCTTTCGCTTCAGTGGCAAACAGCCGGAGTTCTCCTCCTAAAGCGCATGCACTTTGTTTAATGTCGCATTAATTTATAGTGGTAGATTTCTGAGATTTAGCGTTTTTAAACCCGATTATGTGATTGTGTTGATTCGCTGTGTGCTTGGCTGGAGCTGTCGGCACAGATGGAGATGACATCTTGTGGCTCTCCATGTCCCACAGTTGTAGCGTCCTGTGACTGGCCTGCGTTCTGGTAAAGGCCTAGTGATATCAGTGCTGTAGCACAGCAAAGCTCTGCTGGGGTATTTATATCAGGAGGAATAAATAGTGTGTTTGTTAACACAAGGGTTGCAGTAATAAAAGTGGGTCATCATGGTGTATTACATATATTTAGAACAGCGAGGGATAAATTGCAATTTATAGATAATCATTTTGTGTACTGTGTATATTTATCCAGGACTAGTTCCATAACTTAATTACAGTACAATTTATTTTATGTAAGTACAACAGCTACTACAAAATACTTAATTAGGTAATTCCTCTGTATAACGGACACCTTAAAATAAAAGTGTTAGCATTTAATATTGTGGAATATGACAACAATAATATTATTTTGTATATATTTTAAAATACTTCTTTGGTCTTACAATAATGACCTTTTATGTAACATATGGTAAAATTAATGACCTTTTACTGTCTTTGGTTAACCCAAAATGTAAAATGCCCCCACCCCCCACCAATTTTTATTTGATAAATTACACGTTTAAGAGAACAACACTTGCTTGGAAAATAAGCAAGTTACAAAAAGATATTTATACCATAATTTTGACATTATTAAACAGGATTGTGTTTTTTGTTTTACCCTTTTGTTTTTTTCTTCTTCTGTACATCAACTACAAATACTAATGCAATCCAACCAGGTCAGACATCAACTAATGGCTCAGCTACTCTTTAACCATGCCTATGTCAGGAATCATTTAAGTACAGGATATTTTGATAATGGTCGGTTACTTTAACCTAATTAAATTTAAATTATTGAATTTTATTTAGAAATTTTCATTGAATTAGATTAAATTTACATGGCTTGGCTTTGTCCATATTTGACCCTACATTGTGTTAAAACAACCCAGCATTTTTGTTATAGTAAGTTCCTGGAAGAAAGTTCAGGATTGCGATCAATGGAGTTTGGATGCCCTGGATACTTTTTGTAACTTCAAAAGTCATAATATGACCCCTTTAAATTCTAGTCATAAATATGGCTGCTTTAAAAATATTAGATTAGACCTAATATTCATAAGAAGCAAACACGTACAGTAATGAACTGGATAATGTATTTTGTAGAATTGTGAATCTTTGCATTGATTTGGTGCAATTGTAGTATGCGTGTATTTAGAAACACAGGCACATTGGAAATACATGTTTCAGCCTACATATTTTTAAAACCACATGGTATGATTTAAAAAGGTGTCTAGGGAGAGAAAACTAGCATTTAGAATATTATATTATTACTGAAGGAAATGAATGGAAATAAACAAGGACACAATCTTAACACATAATTAGTTTATTCCTATATAAGGAAAAGTGATAAAGCCAACAAAAGAGAGGCATGTATATGAGCTTTATTCAGTGCATTTGAAAATAAATAGAAGCAATAACAGGCCAGAAATGTAATCAAACCACAAGTTATAGGGGGGAAATGGAACTAGAGTGGCACCAAAGCAAAGAACTAAACAAAACCAACAGCCACATAAACTAGAACACCAAGATCCCCTCTAAACTTACTATAGAAAATAACGTCAATAAAGTACACTCCCTAAAATAATAAACTAAAATACAAAAAGCGGCGCTCACCCACTTACCTAGTGTTTCTGAACAATTCACATAACTACGGGCAAAACGTTTGTCGCACGACTTGTTAACTTATTCCTTTTTCCCCAAAAAGGAATGATAAACTCTTAAATCATATTGAACTTAATTTTGTTCATTTCCACATTAATGATATTTGCAAAGACATATTGTTGACGAATAAAGGATTATTTTTCTGCAAAATTTTGCACAACACCAAATAAATACCACACAGTGTCTATGATTTGTAAGTTTTGCAAAAATGTAGACAGCGCCCTCTATTGAGTTTGTCATCTGAAATGTGCAATGAAAGGTACCCAGAACAATAAATTTGACTTTAGTTTTGAACACTTTTTTTTTTTTTTCAATATCAAAATTAGATCCTGATTATTCTCATTGATTCTAATAAACATTGACTCTAGGGAACCCACATTTGATGAATTACCATCTAGTTTGATACACAGCTGACGCACATGATCACATTATGACCCATCTGTCCAATCGTTCTCAAATGTCTTCATGAAAATGGAAATAGCAATTCACCTGCTATCTTCTGCCGCAAAACCTCAAGTGTGTGCCTTTTATGAGTGTCTGCAGTTCATCATGATGATTCGTGGCTTTACAACAGTGTTTTCTATGTGTTCTGCATATATATGATCATCATCATGAAATTATGAGTGACTAGTTCAGTCATCACACTGAACTCACCTCATACTGTCAATTCTTTTTTTTATTCCTCATTTTACGCTTGTTCAGTGAAGTTGTCATGTGTCAGTATCTGCATGGGTGTCAGTGAAGGGCACGATGCTTTCACACACTTCAGTTCTACTCTAAAGCTGCTTGTGGGCACGTTGTTTCATGTGTATGTGTGTGTTTCTATGAGAGTGTGTTTTGGAAGTTGGAATGTTTATCACCTGAGTTGCGTGCCCCTCTTCAGGTAGAGTCTCTGGAGTGTGTTTTTGACGGCCCGTCGACATTAGGAGGTGAGGAGGTTCCAGCCCCCGCCTTTGCCACACTTTACTCGCAAAGTGACATACTGATTCAGGTAAACCAGCGCCATCCTATATTCTTCATTCGTATTTTGATTCGTCATTCATCTAAATGAAAAAACATGATGTAAAAAGCGATTAGATGCTTTACTTAAATAAAGTGAGTAAACCCATGGCCTTAAAAGTGACAAGTTAGAAAACTACACTTTTGTGGGGAAAAATCTGATGGAAGTGCTTTTAAATTAGCTTAGCATAAATCATTGAATTGGATTAGACCATTATCATCCCACTCAAAAAAAAGATTTTAGATATTTTTTCCTATTTAAAACTTGACTCTTCTGACATTGTGTACTAAGACAAGTGTACAAGTCGTTGAAAAGGGAAAGTTGCTATTTTCTAGGCCGATATAGCTAGGAACTATACTCTCTTACCAGCATAATCATAGAACTTTGCTGCATGCCTACATTATATATGTTCCTTGATATTATAATCTAAAGAATGAGAGTATATTTCCTAGACATATCCGCCTATAAAATATAAACTTTCATTTTCCGTCGGTCTTAGTACACAATGTACCTACAGAAGAGTCAGGCTTTTAATAGGAAAATTATTTAAAAAGTTTGGGGCGAGATGCTAATGGTCTTATCTGGTTAAATTATTTATGCTAAACTAAGCTAGAAGTGCCCCCACCAGAGCTGGAGATTGGCTGAATGGATTAAAAAAGGTAAAACTCAAAAAAATGTTTAAATCTAAATCTTGTCAAATTATTTAAAAACAAAAAGAAGATAAAACTGTTGTAACTTGGAACTGTTAAGTATTTTTCATCATTATGCACAGTTCATGCAGATGCTAAACAAATGTACACTATGTTGAAGGCATGCATTAGCATGGTACTCAAAACCACAAAATTGGTGCTGCTAGTGGCATGGTCTAGTTTCAAAACAAACAGAAAATTGAACATTTAAAAAAGATATAAAATAAAATGTTACAATGCAGTTTATAATATTCACAATTATTTAGTAAAGTCAATTAAGAAATATTTGTTCAATACAGTTTTTAAAATAATGTTGTTTATTTGTTTGTAAAGTGCCAGTATTAAAGGTTTTATTATTTTATTTTATTTTATTTTATTTTATTTTATTTTAGGTTGTTGGCTGTTGAAGTTTGCTTTGTAAACACTAGGTGGCAGAGATGTCACAGTGTAAGAAGACATGTAAGTGGCTTTTAACTAAGGCTTTTAGACTGTTAACCAGTAACTGAATAGTTATGAAGGCATTCAATTAGCAGACGTCTGTCTGACTTAATTTTATCATGCAAAACCCATGAGCTATCCTAATTTTCACACGTTAAAGTCTTCTCAGAAATGCATTGCATTAAGTAAAATATGTTAGAATTTCCAGTTCACAATGACTTTAATATTTCACATTAACTCTGCCATACAGTGTATATAACATGTAAAGATTTAATTCTTGTGAAATCTCATGAATAAAAAATTCATTTTGAAAACATTTCATGAACAAAATGGCCTTTTCAGATTATTTATTAGACATATTGGTAGTACATTTTGTGTGACGTCAAATAACAATTATTTACATTATTTATTTATTTATATATTTTTGCCAGTGTGAAATGTTTGTTGGCAGTATTTTAAAAGAAATGACCACATGGGTTTGTTTGTGGCTCTCTTGAAAAGATATCGCTGTCCGATAAAATGGTCTTTTGCCAGTGTCTGGGTCAAGGAGTAAATTAGGGTTGCACGGTTGTTCTAACTAACCATATTCACCAATAGGTCAAATCATTAGTTTTTTTGTGGTGAAATTGTCAAATCAGCTTTATGAGGTCAAATAGTATTATTATACAGTTTTAGAGATTTCATTATCATTGATGTTGTAAGCCATAAATCTCTATTTTTCATATAGAAGCTTCCATTAAGCTGTTTTGTTTTAATGGAAAGCTTTGGCATATTTACTTGTAATTTCAAGACGTAGCGTGCAGTTCTTGCCTCTATTGTTGATACATTCGTAGAGTTGTTTTATGTTCACTGAACAGAATGTCAGATTGCCCTTTTAAATTGGACATTTGGTGTTTATAAGGTTTGTGGCAAAAAACAATGTTCTGGGGGAGGTTGTGAAACAAGACACTGCTTCGGCTTTATATTAACAGGCCTGCAGACTTTTACACAAACAGATGGTGCTGACTGAGAGCCTGCTTTATACTTCAGCTACTTATACACAAGTTATATTGTACTGAAATGTGGGTTTTCTAAAATATGATATTTGTCAGCAATGTTAAACCTAGAGAAGGCTTGATGTGTGTGTGTGTGTGTGTGTGTGTGTGTGTGTCTGTGTGTGTGTGTGTGTGTGTGTGTGTGTGTGTGTGTGTGTAGATTAAAACAATGTACATGTTACATTTATTGGGATCACTATACATTACCTTTCAAGTGGTAATTATTTAGGTTTTTATTCAAAATCTGTACAATTACTATTAATTACTACAATTAAAACAAAATTAATATTTGTGATTTTATATGAATAATTACATTTTTAGAATCAGGATTATTTAGAAATATTAAAATAAACTGATTTGGTGCTTGAGTCATTGATAAAGTCTTTAATAACAGTGGAAAATCATTTATTATCACTTTTGAGTAATTTATTACGTCCTTTCTGCATTTATTAATTAAAACATTATTGAAAACTGTTATAGCTTTGTTCTAGATGTTTGTGTGTTCAGTGTTGTTGTATTGGCCATCTGTCATCATAAATAAAGTGCCTGTCTGGCAGGCGTTCAGAATCTAAATTTAACCTGGGAAAGGTTCAAAACTTCAATATTTTAGCATTTTGAAAACCTTAGAATTTAAAAACAGAAATGCAAAATAAAATCCTTTTCAACACTGGTCTTAATTTGTATAGGCTATACACCTGTATATTTCCTAAGATAATGAAACCATTCTTTTTTTAAAAGAATTGATTGGCCCAAAAAGCTGTTTTCCTTCTCACCTTAATGTGCTTGTTATTTTTGTCATAGATTCACAAACATTTTTTCCTATTATGTGATTATGTGCCACTGATAAAGTAATGCTAGGTTTTGCGAGACTTGAGGTTGAGTAAATAATGGCAGAGTTTTTATTTTTGCTTGATCTAATCTTTTCATATTCTTTGGTCTCTGGCTTTTTTCCCCATCTTTGTATTGTGTCGGTGTCTTTAGTGCTTGTCATCAGCAGTGGAGAGTAATGCAGTAATGTGGCTGGAGCCGCAGGGCAGTAAGTGCATTAGTTTTGTCCAGCCATATAAAGTAATGGGAGCTGGAGGTGGAGGCGTTTCTGCCTCACTCTGCCTTGAATTCTAATAAGGTGCTTTTCTGACTCAGGTACAATCAGTAATTTGTTTTAGCCTGTAGCCTCTTTGGGGACAAGTGGATCTGTGGTGGGGCAGTAAGTGTACCGTGAACACGAAGACTTTGAATCCCATGTGTTGCCAAATAAAGTGATGCATAAGCACTGTTGACAAGGAGACCAAATGGCCGCACGCTAGTAGCTCAGATTGGTGTTTCCTAAGAGAGTCATGCCAATTATTTTTTACTTATTTAGTCAAGGTCTACTTATGGTATAATGCCAGTTGCTGATAAACCTGCATAATTTATGTTTAAGTGAGGCTTTTGGTTTTGTTTTCATTTCTTAATGGTTGTGATGTCACACCCCTGAGGATTCAGAGCTAGCCGACTTATCATAGTTTAGTTTTTTTGTAAGCTTGATTTTTAGGCTGAACAGGAAGCTTTTACTCCTGATAAATATGCCATGAATGCATACTGTGCAATAAACATGTGCAATACTTACTCATACGCAGTTGTACACAGCACCTTATAACTTGTATATTTATAACAAATCTGTACATACAATTCAACATCCAGAGCTTTTTGATTGCATCTGTTTAATGTTTGTCGTCTTTTTCATATTTATTTCGTGTTGTCACTTGTCACTTTATGTACACTGGAAGCTTCTGTAGCCAAAACAAATTCCTTGTGCGTGTAAGCACACATGGCAATAAAACCGATTCTGATTCAGATTAACCCTGTTCTGTAGATGTACGGTTCAGTTATTTACTTCATACAACAAACAAATCAGCTGCTAATAAATACAGGTAATGAACACAACATAAAAAATGCTGTGCATATGTACAGAACGTAAAAGTCCTGTGAAATTAAAATAATAGTTTTTTAGATGTAAGCTTCCGTATGTTAGTTTTCAGGTCATCTATAAGCTAGTGTGCTCCAAAACAGTGACAAAATTCACATTTAGAAGAAATAAATCTGATATAAACATTCAAAGCTTGCAGTTTTTCAGACCAATCAAATGTCTAACCCACTTCGAGATGTTTTTCATTTAATGCGCTTGATCATTTTAATACCCCTCTCATTGACAGAGCTGTGATTAAAAACCAAACGCTATTGGCTGTTTTTTTTATTTTTATTTTTTACTTTTTTTTTAGGAGGTGATATATGTCCCATACTGTTTTCATATTTCACTTGAGGTTACGTCAAATTTCAAATAAAAAAACTGAGCATTTCAAAGTACTTCACTGAACCTTTAACAGCTAGCTGTTAATAGTAGATTTCACAGGCAGAAATCACAGCAAACAAGGTCTTGGCTCATTAGTGTTGCCAGATCTTGTTGTAAAAAGACCCTTAATAGAGAAATAAACCCAAACATTATCTTAGAAATAGCCACGTACCCACAGCAACTCCTAAACTCATTGCTTTAACCCAAGGATATTTATTTCTTATAATAGGTGCATATGGCAACACTACCAGAGCATGTGTTGAAGAAAAGCTTTCCAGACATATACAAAACACGAAACCTCTGTTGAAAGGGGTTTAGTTTAAAGTCTTTGCTCGCTGTAATATCACTTTGGTCAAAAATAGCAGATACCAAATGTCCAAGATGGCAGAAGGCTGCCATGGTTACTGCAGGTTCAGTCTTCGCATCTTCAGGAGTCGTGTTTCTAAATAACATACAGTGGAAGTCCAGAGTTGAAAAACTTTGTTTAATTTCCCATGTTATTGTACTCTGTACTTATCAGAGTTTGGACATTTAGCCCGAGTTAAAGAAAGTAGCCTTATAAAAATGAATATTACTAGCATCTACACACTGTACACCCAGTAAATTACTAGATGTACTATTGAATGGCTTACAATCGAAAAATATTAAAAGGCTACCTACACTCACTTTGAATACTTTGTTTTGGCATGCTTTATAGCAGAGATACCCAAACTAAGGCCCATGGGTAAAACTGTAACACACAATATATGGACCAGTAATTAAAGTTGCTGTTAGGTTTGGTTGTAGTTAAAAACAATCAGTGTTCAGGACAAGTGCGTGTGACTAGAAATGTAGCTTTTCCTATTGTTATTTGATTATTAGAAACATCAACATTTGTGAGACAGATCATGCCCTTTTTTGTTTGCAATATATATAGTTTTTGAGAGTTCCGAAGTTTTTGCTTACCTGGAGGCATTGCAAATATGGCAACTGGGTGAATAATCTTTGGCCTTGTCAAGTCACCTTTATTTTTATAGGGCTTAATGCAATGTAAATTGTGTCAAAGATGTCAAAAATGCATGAACAGCAAAAGGATAAAAAGTGATATTTCACTTAGTGGGACATACTGTATTCAGCATATCAGGCTGGTAGAAGTGTAGTGGTAGAATGCTAGTGTAGGTCTAGCTGATTCAAAACTGATTCTGGACAGTTTAACATGAATATCAGTGTTGAAGGACCACTTGAAGAGCAGCAGTCCACCAATTGATGGAAATGAAGAAATCAGGCTCAGTTCCTCTTTGGCCAAAGAGAAAAGAGGGAGATTTGCAAAAGTAAAGGCTGATGAAAGGCCATTAGGCAGCATCTAGTCTTGTTTGGAGTCTTCCACACATTGTCTCTCATCCGGCCCCTGTCCGTGAAGGTTTGCCCAATTCAGCATGTAGAATCGGCTTCGGCTGTCAGTGAAAGACTCTGATTTGATGTTCAGGTATAAATCAAAGCACAACAACAAAAACTGAAGTGATGAAACTAAGTAAACGATGCAAGTCAAGAAGGAACACAGAGAAGCCGGCTGTCATTTTCTCATATTTCTTAAAAATACGCAAATGAAATGGATTATCAGACATATTTGCATGAGTAAATCCCTCTGTGGTGAACAAGAAGTACTGTGAAAAATGGTATGTAGACACTGCTTTGTTAACAGATAGATTGTATGTGTGCAGCACTAGTTCTAATGTACTTTTGTGGAATGACAATACAGATACTGCCACCTTTAGGTGTGAAAAGATTCATCCTCATTTCAGTTGGTTGTTGTCTGTTAGGTGATGGACCAGATGCAACCATCGCATTACACAGTCGGCTTTTGCTGCTGCTACTTGTTTATTAGGGACCGAGCACCGAAACGGTGCGTAGGCCCTATTGGAATTCCGCTGTTTCTTCTTCTTCTTCTTCTTCTTCTTCTTCTTCTTCTTCCTCTTCTTCCTCTTCTTCCTCTTCCTCTTCCTCTTCCTCCTCTTCCTCTTCTTCTTCTTCCTCTTCCTCTTCCTCTTCCTCTTCTTCTTCTTCCTCTTCCTCTTCCTCTTCCTCTTCCTCTTCTTCTTCTTCTTCTTCTTCTTCCTCTTCCTCTTCCTCTTCCTCTTCCTCTTCCTCTTCCTCTTCCTCCTCCGGAATGAATCGCGATTTTGAGGGTCTAAACATGCTCGAAAACTCACCAAACTTTGCACACGCCCCAGAAGTGGTGAAAATTTACGTTCATTATAGGTTTCGGAAGTGGGTGTGTCAAAATGACTCGACAGCGCCACCTATACACATTTGACGGACTAGCCCCCGAGCTACGTTTCACGCACACGTACGAAAGTTGGCACACACATCAAACATGCCAAAACCTACAAAAAAGTCTCTTGGAGCAAAATCTCAAACCCAACAGGAAGTCGGATATTTTTAACTTCCTCTGGCGAAAAAGTGCAGTTTTTGCCATTTCCAGGCGTGGTATTTGAACGAACTCCTCCTAGGGAATTCATCAGATCAACACCAGAATTGGGTATTGTGAACTAAAGGCCTTGGCGATGTTAAATTGCGAAGATCTAGAGTTTTCGTCGAAGGGCGTGTCTGTGGGGGCCTCTCAAACTTTGACGCTTCGCCACAAAACAGGAAGTTGTTATAACTCAGGCATACATTGTCTGATCTGATTCACAATCCATATGTTTGATAACAGTCCTGACCTGAACACATTTACATGCCAATAACCAGATACAGATATAGCGCCACCTGCTGGCAACAGGAAGTGACATGTTTTACAGTGTAACAAACTCCTCCTACAAATTTTATTACACCGAATCCATGTTTCGTTAGTTTAGTCCAAAGGCCTTTGTGATGTTAAATTGTGAAGATCTAGAGTTTTCGCCGAGGGGCGTGTCCGTGGCGGACTGAGAAAGTGTGATGCTTCGCCATGGAGGAGGAAGCACTTATAACTCAACCAAACAATATCTGATCTGCCTGAAAACGCACAGGTTCCATGAGAATCCTCTCCTGAAGACATCTACATGCCAATATTGAGTCTCAGTCTTAGCGCCACCTGCTGACAGAAGGAAGTTTGGCATAAATCTGCGATTTTCTCGGGTTTTTTAATATATATTGGCTTAAATCATTATTGTCCGCTGTTCTCTGTCATCCTGAGGCCACCGGGCTGCGGTGAGCCCGGGTGCGAGGTCCCTTTCATCGCTGCTTGTTTTCCATAGTGTTTCATTCTACTTGGCACACTTCATGTGCACTTCCAATTTGTGGACTTACAACATGCCACAACATGCACTTGTCTGTTAAGTCCACAAAGCTGTAGTGCCTCATTTGACATTTTATAATTCTGAAGGATGCTTGTGAGCACTCCTTTTGTGGCTGCCATTTTCTCTTGACACTAAGACAAGGTCCGCAGCCAAATTCTACATTAAAGTGTGGACTCCGAAGAAGAATTTGAGGATTTAATGTCTAATTTGGTACAGGACCTTTCTGTCCTTGAAAATGACTTTGATTGCTTTAATAGCTCAAAAAGTGTGTGCAAAATATTGGTTGCTTACTTTACTTTAACAGAAGTCCTTGTTTAGCCAAGCAACTTTTTGACAATCTTATCAAAAATAAACAAGATGCGACAAGATGCGGCTACTTGAATTACAACTTGACATAGTTAATGCCCAGTTAAGGCATTCTACTTCAGAAGCTCAAGTTCAAGTTGAGCTTCATTGTCATTCTGTTACATGTGTGGACATAGAGTGGAACGGAATGTCATGTCTCATAGTACCACGGTTTTACATAAACATAATCATCATAAATATGACAATAATACTGGAGCTAACAGCTATTTTAAACCTATACATAACCAACATACTGGAAGCGTCAAACTGTACTACTAACTATACATAGAATGAATACTTAACTATATACATAACCTAAGACTGACTGTACAAGTACTTTTACATAAGACAGAACAATATTGTGCAAGATATTGTGCAAACGAGGTATTAAGGTTGAAGAGGTATTTAAAGTAGATTTTTGGTACATTCACAAGTAAACATTGTTTTCCTTACTTGTAAGATGGAGTGCAAGTAAAGTGTCTGGTGCATATGGAGAGTGTTTCTACATATGGATGATCCAGGCTCTTGTTGTTCCAGCCACATTGTGATCTCACTTTCGTACCGTGTTGCACACCGTCATCAGTCTTCTGTGAAGCACGTCCTCCTCCGTGCCTGTCTGAAATCCTCTGTTAGTTTACCTGACAGCAAAGAGGAGAAACGCAGGGGAGGAGGGGGAGAGAGAGACAGCATTCCTGAAAAATGAGCTGTGTCATTCTTGAGGAATCTAACAGACCTCAGTTTAAAGTCTTGAAGCACCAGCCGTCCCTTTACATCCAGCATGCAGGTGCACGTGTTCACCCGTCAAGCACTCTGGAGGTCTCCAGCTCTCTTTCTCACCATCCTGTCTTTCGTGCACTGCATCATGGGATCACCTTGACGCAGCTGCTGGGGGCGGGTGGGGATTTGGGATCAGAGCTGAGGATCACTCCGCTGTATCCGGTGGTCTGTCAAACCCTGAATGCCACGCTGTGCCGGGTTTCACCTCAGGACTCGTTAGTGACATGCTGGCCTCCATTTGGTATGCCAAAAAGATGGGACGACGTCTGATCCGGAGCATTAGGAGGACCAAGAGATTGCGCCTGCAGTTGCTGGTGGGTGATAGTTTGTATTGTTTATGTGAAGCCGGGTTGAGGAATGCGTGCCTACAGGACACGTTTGGTCCAGACAGAGTGACTTTGAGCTGCGCATGTAAATCACAGGACAGATGAGAAGGAGAGGAGGAGGAGGAGGAGAGAGACAACATTCCCTTTGCAAACATTGACAGGACAAACTAAGCAAATATGTGACAACAGCTTTTTCATTCTCTTACAGAAGTATTGCATTCTTTCAATGCTTTCAAAAGCTCTGAGATGGTTTGTCCTCTTCACTTGAAGTTTTATTTGTTTGTTTGTCTCTTTGTTTCTTTAGGGGTTCTGTAGTTTTAGGTTTGGTTTGGTTTAGTTTAGTTTAGTTTTTGGTTTAGTTTAGTTTTTAGTTTGGTTTAGTTTTTAGTTTGGTTTGGTTTGGTTTTGTTTGGTTTAGTTTGGTTTTGTTTGGTTTAGTTTAGTTTTGGGTTTTGTTTGGTTTTAGGGTTTAGTTTGGTTTTAGGGTTTAGTTTGGTTTTTCATCCCTTTCAGGGTGCAGTTTTAATTCTTTGAGGAAATTATTTTGTTCAGTTCATTCTTTGAAGCTATTTTTAACACTGTTAATCCAAATACAGTTTTAAGCAAAAATAAATTGTAATATCTTAATATAATCTGTCTCCAATATACTTTTTCCTCATCATAAAAATGACCATAGAAGCTTGTGTGGCATTAAACAAACCATCAGACAAGCTTTCAGAGCTCCTTTTTTAATATTTCTCTTTACTTAATGGATTTTTGTTTTATTTTGTTTCGTTATTAGGAACTCAGTAGATTTATGTTGATTTTTACTATCACTATGTCTCTTTAGAAAACTTACTTAAAAATATTGTAGAGTAGGCTGCATTTTGTAAGACAACACATGCTTGCTTACTTTTTCATGCTGTGACAGAATCTTTCTTTTATCTGTTTGGCTTCTTCAAAACCCTGAACATTTTTTTCATTTACTCAACATTAATGTTCATTCTCTTTACGGTTATTTTATCCTTTACAGTTATGCTGTTGTAACGTAATGCATTTGCTTTTTTCCCATCAAATGCAAACGATGATAATATACGAAGTGCAGCTGTATGTAGTTATTTATAAAGTCATGATCATTTATAATGATGGTTTGATTTGAATAAAAACATATGTATCAGTACCCTTAAATTACTTAAAAACCCAACAGTTCTTCATTTCAATCTATTGTAATATAAAACAACAAAAAATCTATAAATAAGTATTGTGCGATAAAACAGTAAAAGTTATTGTGTGAGTAAATGAAGACAACATTTTGATTACCGTATCTATCCAGTTAAACAATGGTTGAAATACCATTTTTCAGTATAAGCCAAGGTATCAAATTGTTTTTAATTTAGCTTGCACGTCAAATCACTCCAGTATAGATTTTTTAAACGTATATTAGTGATGTCATCACAAAAATCAATACAAAAATCATTTCTGTTACAAGCAATATGAATAGATTAATATTTAAAGCTCATTACATGCCTTTTCTCCATAAATCCCAGTGTGTTTCCTATCATTAGATGTGCTGCATTTTAAGTCTCTCAGTGGCTCTGCATTTTCATACCTTTTAAGTAATCATGTCTCTGTGAGCATGAAAGGAACAATTTACTGCGTAGATGATAATGGAACAATCATGCAGTGTCTGCCGACAGAAGATATGCATGTCACACATGTAGAGTAGCGCCGCATGCCATTTTTATTGTCACCTCGAGTGTTTCTTAAATAGCTGCTCATCTCTTTGCGTGTTTACTGCTGAAATTCATTTGGCCTCGAGACTGAGAGCTTGAGAAAGAGGCAGGGGATGCTCTGAAGGCTTTTGTCCTTGTATTGTGCTATCGATTGATTGGCCGTAATGCTGGCGGTTGGGGGGAAAAGGAGAACAGCTGAGAGACTGTGAGGTGATAAACACAAGAGACAGATGTTTATTAGAATGGAGAGGCAGCTTTAAAATGAGCCGGAGTATTTCAGCGAGCATGTCTTTTTTTTTTTTTTTTGAGAGTGTATAATACTAGTGGGGGAAAACTAACTATTTTTTATAATATAAAATTATGTTTTGTTATGTTTTGTTTTGTTTTGTTTTAAAACGATTATCATTTCAGAAGCTCCTGTTTTTCTATCCCTCCATTTATTTATTTATTTAATTTTTGTTTTCTGGGCTCTGTAGATGTTATGTTTTATTCTTTCTCTTTACTTAATGGATTTTTTAGGTGTTTATTTTCACAGTGTGTCTTTCAGGGCTTCAGGTGTTTTGTTCTGTAAGATATTTTTTTAGGAACCAGATTTATTTTATTTAGTTTTTTTGCTTGTGTCTGTTTTTTAAATTGTAAAATGTATGTTTGTAAAATGTAATATTTGCTGTACATGTACTGTATAAACACACAAACAGATAAACAAACAAATGTTTTATCTTTGTATCTTTTATTGTGTCTTTACAATAAACCATTTATTAAATTATATTAAACTGATTAACTAAATGCAATAGATGCAAAATGCCTTTGTTCCTTCAAATTCTAAGCAATTGAATACATTCACCTGGTGGTCCATAAAAAAAGAAAATATAAATTTAATTTATCCATGGGGACATGGATATAGATTTGGTTGTAAACTCTTTTCACTTGAGCCTTCAAGAATCCTAGCAACAACAAGCATCCTAGCAATTGGCGACATCCCAGAATACTGCAGTAAGTTTTGCACAAACAAACACCCCCTACGTTTTGCCTACAAGCAGATAGTGGCAATTAAATGATGACTGATATCAAAATGTTTCTCTGTCGCATTGATTTAATGCATGCTTTTCCCCCTATTCTATTATCTTACATGGCATAATACAGTCTGCCGAATCCATAATCCTCCCTGTGTGGTAGTCTTTGACTCTATAGGGACAAATATGAGCTGTCGAATAATTAAATGATCACGCCTCTCTCTACATGTCATAGGCTGAGCTGAACATGTTGTGTTGAAACATTGACGTTCTGCTCTGGCAGTCACAGAAGTGCAATATCAATCCTCTGTCTATCTGACAACCAGCTCGTATTTTCTTCCAAATGTGATTTGCCACATTACAGCACTTTGCTTCATCAGTAGTGCAATAAAGCCTCATGCAAATTTGCTTCTACATTAGGTAGTAAGTGATGAGTTTAGCATACAAAAGTCAAAATGATTGACGTTGACAGTAAAAAAGGCATTTTAATTATATTATTACTACATTCGAATTGCATTTCACAATAAGATTTCATTAGTTTATATTAAAGGGGCAAAATTATGAAACAATCACTTTTATAAGGGGTTTAAACACAGTTCTGTGGCAACCGTGTGTGAATATAGCCAGCCTCTAATGGAAAAAAATTAGTTAAATCTATTTTTTATAATCATGCTTCATAAAAACAAGCTGCAGGAACACTTTGATTGACATTAGAGATTTAATCTGCCGCTATGGCAACACATAGGCTTTTATAGCTCCACCCTCTTTTGAAAAGAGGTCTGGGGGCACAATCTTATTTGAGTTTAAAGCACCAGTCAGCAAAACGGCACAATTTGGATCAAAGCCTAAAAGGAGCAGTTTCAAAGAGTTATAAAAAAATATTTGGGTTTTATTTTGAGCTAAAACTTCACATATACACTCTAGGGGCATCAGAGACTTATGTTACATCTTGTAAAAAGAGGCATAATAGGTCCACTTTAATATATTTTATTATAGTTGAAGGTAAAATTATTAGCTCATCTGTGAAATGAAATCTTTTTTCAAAAATGTCCCAAGTGATGTTTAACAGAGCAGTGAACTTTTTACTACATTAACTATTATTCCTATTATAGTTTTTCTTCTGGAGAAATGATTATTTTTTGGGCTGGAATAAAAGCAGTTTTTACTTATCCTGTACTTTTATTTAATGCCAGTTACACCAATTACTAATTCTTAAAATCCCGAGATTGTTAACATTATTAGTATGCTTTAAACTAGCATGTGCAATTTATGTTTTTGTAATGCTATCATAGATGAGAAAATGGCTTTAATATACTTGCATATACTAATTTTAACATACAGTATGAAACCTTACTCTAAAGTGTTACCATAAATTTTTTCAATTTAAATATTAGTCATTTTTAAATAAATTATCATTAAGTCTGTGTGTCCACCAAAGCATTTTTTCTCGAGCTGAGCATTTGTTTTCTGTTGTTGTTTTCAATGCTATCGCAGTGTTTTTTGAACGCTTACAGCATAGCGAGGCGCTGAGTGAGTGTTTTATGATCAGCGTTGACTACTCTTCGTTTTTTCAGACGTTGTAAGTTTTTTTTAAAAATCAGCGCCCATCAGTGTCATTTTTTAGCTAGTTGTCCTAGCACAGTGGAGGAGGAGTGGGACAATACCATGCAACTGTAAACAAATAATCTGTTAAAAACTTCCAACTTGTAATGGTAGAGCAGGGATACTCTGTATCATAGCAACTGACTGAAAAAAAATGCTGCGCTGCAAAAACACTCACAGCTGAGCATTTTTAGACCAGTGCTTGCGTTCCTGCACCGCAAAAAATGCTTTCATGGACATGTAGCCTAGCTCCATTCTCAAAATTGAATTATTAAATTTAATTGAATGCTGTCATTATTGTAGTTACTAATGTAGTTTTGATGATAATGTTGGTGATGATGATGATGATGATAATAATACTATTTAATAATTATTAATTGGTTAATAATACATTTATATACATATTTTTCATTAATATTCCCAATAAAATATTAATTTGTTTGTTTATTTTTTAAAGCAGGGGTGTCCAAACTCGGTCCCCCAGGACCAGTGCCCTGCAGATTTTAGCTCCAACTTGCCTCAACACACCTGCAAGGATGTTTCTAGAAAGCCTAGTAGGAGCTTGATTAGCTAGCCCAGGTGTGTCTGATTGGGGTTGGAACTAAACTTTGCAGGACACTGGCCCTCCAGGACCAAGTGTGGACACCCCTGTATTAAAGAGTATCCGTGTTCCATGTATCCAAGTTGAATGGATGAAGTTATTCTAAAATGCTTAAATAGACTTTAATTGGATGGACAAATTGATATCGGCAAGATGGAGTTTATTTATTAATTTAGCTAAATCTATTTGTCTTCATAGCTATGTTGATTATTGCTGCTTATTTTTCTTTTCCCTGCACACCTGTGACCCAATTTAGGGTGGTGACTCGTCAGAAGTGAATTATTTGACTAGAGTGATCAGTGTTGCAGTAAGGTTTAGAATAAGTTTTAGTTCTACAAGTTATCAAGTCCCGCTGTTGATTTTGGCCACTTATATGGGATCAGAGAACAATTGAATAGTTCTGCATCTGGACCACCATGAAGCTCAGTGTCATTTAACACTGTACAAGTATAGAGTATAGTATAGAGCCTTAAGCAGCTGTGACGGTGGGAGTCTGGATTTTACAGGTGTCCCTTAAATCGGTAAGCCATGGTGAGGGGTCCACAGCAACACTTATGAAAAATAAATGCAGTGTTTTTATTTAATTGCTGATGAATTATTGATACACTCCAACATTTAGAAGGTCAAATTTAAATGAGAATGCTAGCAAACATGTCTTGGGGCATTGTCTCAAGACAGTAATCTGTGTGTATACAATGTGTCATTGGTGGGTCATATAGATTTTATAGTGTGTTATGATTGTGTCCCTTTTAATTTATTTTATTTTTTTAAATGTCCAATAGATCATGTCTTGTATTTTTACAAAAAGAAGCTCATTTTATTCAATCAGCTTTATTGCCGTTATTTTCCTTAACCACAAAAGGACGTCACGGTTTTGTTTGTTTGTTTGATTCCTTTCCTTCTTGTGCTAATTTGAAAATTGCCAGTATCGCTGAAGACGTTCGCCAGTATCTCCGATCAGATGCTGTGAGGTAATAGGCCCATTGCATGTGGTTCTTTAATTTCTATTAAAGCCCTGTGAATATAAGCTCTTTAGGTGGAGGAGAAGGCAGGGCTTGGGCTCTGTGGGGTTGCTTGCTTTATTTGATGTGGAAGCTGTTGCCATGGTTTTGGTCCTGGGGGAATAGAAGCACAAGCTGTGACAATGTCTGTTACCTCATTTGACATCTGTGGCACACCTTGGATAGTTTTTAACGGCACAGAGGCGCCGTCAATAGGTTTGACTGAGGAGCGTTGCTGTGGTGGAGATCTGCAGGAATTCTAGTCTTATTAACAAAGAAGAGGTTATTTTTGCAATCGCTTTCTCTTTTTTTCTGCCTGTGAAGGCACAGCCTTTTGTCTCCCCCTCACTGAATCATATGTGTGTGGAAAGAGACTGCAGCGAGCGTGTGAAAGCCGATCTGTGTCAGAAGGAGCATCCAGACAGCATGGAATCCTCATCTTCTTTTGAAGGCACAGTGCACGCTTGCTTCCTGGATTTACCTTTACCTCTGAATCTCACTGGATCTATGCCTCGCTCTCCTATTCAGAGCCGTGAGTATGTTTGCTAGCACAAAGTTTTATAATCATTAGGTAATCGTATCTTTTCCGACAATGAAGCTTTTAGCCTAAAGTGCAAGGAGGAGGGAAAAATCAATAGCTTGGCTGAAATAGTTTCTGTGGCTCGGCTAGCTCTAATGATCAGCCGGAGAACTGGAGTCCTATGAGCGTGGCCATGCCTAGGAAGAAAAGGACTACGACAACACCAATCATTTCTTTTTCGTCAGGGTACCACCCTGAATGCCAGCATCTATATTTAATGTGCACTGCAAGGCTTTGTTTTGCTTTTAAGAAAGTGATGTGATTGATACCTGCTTGTGGACTATCTTGTAGCCCCAGTCCATTTAGATTAAGAATCCCAGGAGAACTGTGGGCTTTCCACTGCAACACTTGCCAGTTAATTGAAGCCATTTCCTGCTTCTCCAGGCTCTTAGGTTCTCCCCCATGCACAGAGAGCTCCCCGGTCCTTCATTGATCCTCTCTCAGGTCTCAGCTTGTCTGGAGCTGGAGTCACAGCAGTGCTCGTGGGCAGCAGCGCGATCACCTCCTCCTTTCTCGCTGCCCACTCCACCTTCCAGCATGAGACTGCTGCACACTTGATCTCCCAGCTGGTGAGGACAGGAAGGTTTGGAGTTGGCTTACGGATGGATTTTGGGCTGTCGACTTCACGCTTTCATTGTTCCGTGGTGGGATCGCTGAGAGGATGCTGTAACCTCATCCAGGTGCACCCTCCCTCTTCTGCCACACTTCCACTTTCCGAACTGCCTCGGCACTTGACAGCTGTTGCTGCTCTGTCCTGTTCCCAAGGGCTGTGATGAACTACATCTTCGGGAACAACACGTTGTACCCTCGAGGCGGTCGGGCCAACACCGCATCCAGCCATGCCACCCCGGGGTCCAAACAGAGGCAGTGGGCCAAGCGGAGCTCCAGTGAGGAACTGCCTTCGTCTTCCTCTCGCTGGCAGCAGCTTCTGGCCTTCTTCACCAGACGCGGTGCCTTCAGCGACTGCATCACAGCAGGAGCGACCCAGGTAACTCTTTTCCTCTTCACACCTGCTGAAAGGGATGCACGTGTGCTTGAGCCAAGTGTGGGGAAACCTCGCTGTTAACTAGTTGAACTCTCAGGAATGCATGTTTTAGCCATTCAGGGTCAGGCTGATTGAAGCGAAGCGTCTGTGTCCTTTAACACATTCTAATCCTTTCAGAATTGCATGCGCCACATATTTGCTTAGTTTGTCCTGTCAATGTTTGCAAAGGGAATAGTATATTGTGATACATTACCGCAGAGCGGTTGACTGGAAATGTAGATTTGGTTTCCTTAAAAGCAAGTTTCTATATTCTGTCCTTTCAGTAGAAAAAAAAATTGTTGTAGGCTAAGTATGGTATCAGATTTTGTTGTTGCGCTGATTCATTTATCACTATATATACGGTATTATCACGATTTTGTCCAAAGCTACAAAAAAGTTACTTTTTACATATATAATAACAAAAATACTTCGCGTATTGCTTTGTGTACACATGTTCAGAGTAAACAAATGTTTACATTTAATTAAAGTGCGAAAGGATTAATATTAGTTTAAAAACATTATTATAACTCTAATTAATACAACCAGATCATGACTGATTTTATCATGTTATTGATCATTAAATAAAAAATAAAGATTAGTATAAGCTTTTGTAGTTTTCATTGTGAGTTGTATGTTAACTTCTTGAGCCTTATTGCACACTGTTAATGTACAGTGGCTCTATAAATACTCACAGAATTTTAAATTAGTATTTCAGCATGTAGTAGGCCAGATAAAGTCTCCAAGCATTTGGTGCTTTGATGAACACCATTGCAAACACAATGTCAAAATTCTTAAAAAGTTCTATAGTAATTCACAGTATTTTGAAGTGCCCACAATATCAATATTGTGCATGTTCATTATCAGCATATATTGAATTATAGAATATCGGCATATGTCTAGTATGTTGGGTTGTTTGGAGCTTGTTTTGAGTGACACATCTTTCATTTCATTATTTCTTTGTCTATAACTCTGATTTATCATACTATTAACATTATTATGGCTAGAACACATATAAAAAGCTACTTAGGTGTTCAATTAATTGTATTTGCTTCTTGTGAACTATACAGTAAAGGCCCATTTAATTGAGAGTTACAATACATAATCGTATTGGACAGCTGAAGTGTCTACTTCCCATAGGTAGAGGAAAGCACTCAGTTGTTGAATGATGGTACTCTTGGATCTAATCATATAAAGCGGTCAAGTCAAGTGGTTCTGGTTCTTCATTCTGGCCAGAAGAGACCTAAGGGTGCAGACCAAAAAATGAAGCAGTTTGTCAGGTACTGCAGACTGGTTCTGACAAATGGACACTCCTTTTATTCCTGCCATTGACTCTGTTACCACACTGCGATAACTTCATCTCTTTTTCATGAATGTTTTCAAAAGGCCAAACCGACAATTCTTGCCAAGGATAACTACATAATTGTGCTTTTACAGAGTGACATACAGTAGTCTGGAAATATTAGGAGTGCTTTATACTTTCAGCTCATAATTTAGGATTTGTGTGTTGGGTAACTTTTAGAAGCATGTACTCGTGAACTGTACACACTGTCTGAACTAAAAACAAATAGATAATTGATGAATAAAAATAGATTTAGTTGGGTTGTCTGTGGGCTATCAAATAGTATTGTTCGAATTTAAAATACTGAATCTGGCCCACAATGAAAATTGGATATGAAGTGATATAAAGGCAGTATATGCAGAGAAGACACTGATACCATGGATTTGTGATGCAACCCAATGCAACTCACTAAATCATTGCTCAGTTGGACTGGCATTATGAACACTTGAAACTTTTTAGAATTGTACTGTTGTTGCCGTTGTAGTTTAAACAGCCTCCTCTGTTTCGAAACACTTTTGTGGTTCATCTGTGGTAGTTTTGAGTACTTGTTGACCTTGTGATTTAACTGTGAATCAAGATTGGAGCTTAGAAACCTTGCTTTTGTACAGATTACATAAACTGAGAACATTGTTTTGCAGTTGACTTACATTGTTGAAATGCAGACATTCTAATCTTTCGGCAGACTCGTGTTTCCAAATTGTGTGAGAAGTTTTCGCTAAGTTACAGTTCATTTTCTGACGCATTTCAGATTGAACTTTAATAAGATGGCGTTATGGCAGATGCACATCATTTTTAAATGTATTATTTCACAAAAAAACACAGCATTTAGTTTTTATTGTGGGTGCACAAAAGTAATAAAAACACTTTACAGTTTTTTTTAAATATGCACAACACTTATCTGCATGACAACAATAAGTAGAGTATTTTGAGTTTCTTTTGCAGTTCCTTAAAAAAGGGGTTCGTATTGCTTGTGACCTCAGAGGGTTAAGTACCTGTGCCATGTTACAACTTTAGACCAAAATTAAAATCATTGATTATTGAATAACAGTCTTCCCCTCCAGTGGCCCCTTAACTGCTGTGACCAAATTATTGAATTAGTGAGTTGAGTCGTAATGAGTGCATGAGGGTGCTTGCTTTTTTTTGGTAAATTTGAAGCTTTACTTCTGTTTGCTTATGTCTTAGCATGCCAGAATGTTTAAAAATTCCACCTTTTTGTTTCATGGTCGAAATGGCACATAGTTTTGGAAGGTAAATAATGCCATAACTTAAATCTTTGGTGACTTATACTTTTAAAAACCTAGCTGGAAGTTGACAGGCAGTGATCTGTCTGATATTTTATCATGCTACGATTGAATGCATTTTATTTGGCTTACCTTGCATTGAATTATAGAAAGATCACATTATAAGTTGCCTGTCTGAAGCCTTAATCCACCTTTTTGAAAAAATAAAGATAAAGAATAGCTTGCTGTTTGTATTTTATATGGCATCTTCAGTCAGTGTTAACCATATTTATATATCACAGCAGAATGTAACAAATACTTGCGTGTAATATAATAAAGACATTTAGCTTCACCTTGATCTCAGTGAAAGGGAGAAAACTGTGGCAAAGACTCCGAGGTAATCTGAAGCCGTTGGCTGCTAGATTTATGGACTATTTGAAGCCATGGATCACTTAATGAGAACGCAAATACATGCAGATCTGTGGTCTGCATCAAAAATAATTTATAAGCATGAAACTCATCTTACACTGAAGGAGGGAAATGATTTAACTGGAAAAAAATGCTAAGTAGTTGATCAGTTTTGTTTTTCCACAAAAGCTTGAGAGAGACCTGTAGAGAATGGCATCTGAAGACAATAGTATTTTCTATAGATCATGCGTTTTTGTTGCAGTTCTTACATGTCTGGGCTGCTTTTTATCATTTAATGGGTTTTGAAGCAGTCATTAAAAAGAAAGTGTGTTACAGTAATTTCACTGACTCTTTGCCTATTGTGGATGTTGTGTAATGGTTTCCTAGTACTGCGTATGTGTGCGTATGGCATTGACAATTCCCCTCATTCTTTCTCTCTCTATATTTTCTTTTTTTTTACATTAAATTAATATTAGCAGCACTTAAGTTTCTATCAAATCTGTGTAAAATTACTTAATTGCTTTTATATATTTGCACATTTCTTTAGTGACTTAGGTACTGCACAAACCTGTAATGTGTTTTGTGGTGGTAGAAGGTTCTTTTGTCCACTTTCGACCACTTTCATGATTAATTGGTGGGTGCATGTTTGAGCTTTTTCTGCTGTTTTCATTGAATATGTAAGCTTGCATCATTTACGTAAGAAAACGTAATGTACATATAAGCAATTGAGGTCCAGAGGTATTGTACGGAGCTGCAGGAGATCAACAGAAAAAGAAAGAAACAACATGTAAACAGCCTTAACTAGCTAGTCTTTTCTGAACTCTAATCTTCAGATCCTCTAAAATGCTTTTCTTCAGATCTTTGGCTTTGCATGAGCAAACCCGTATGTAAGATTGTCGAAATAGAAAGTACCTTTTCGGCTGATGACAGCACTCATTGTTATAACCAACCACACACTTTTGTGTTGAACCAAGGGCCAATCAAATTGGTTTACACATGCATGTGTGTTTAGTGGCTAAATTCTGTGTTCTTGAGAATTTACGAATGTAAAATAACCTACAAAGTGCAGAAGACATTTAAGTTAGAGCCTCTGGAATTTTAATGTTGTTTGTGTGTGTAAGTCTTTAAGCAAGAATAAAGACTGGATTAAAGCTTTGTGTGAGTATACTACAGTACATGATATTTCTCTAGACAAAAAAATATATATTGTTATGTATTTTGTTAATGGACATTAGCCCAATTATCTTTATTAGTAATTTTAAAAAATCCTTGAGAGCCACTGTTGTACAGTATATATTCCATCTTTCACTTGCTAATATCTAAAGACCCCATTTATTTGCTTATGTATCTCAGTGTGTCAGTGGCACAGGTGAAATTAAGAAGTAAATTTAACCAATCTCCGATCTTATCTTATGTTTTGACATACCCAGCCTAATTGGAGTTCAAATGGGTGTTCACACTTGGTAGGTTTTGTTCAATTACAACAATCTCTGGTGTTGATTGCTCTGATCATTTAAATAAGTGTGAATGCTGCCATTTGAACCCTGGCATGCACCAAACAATCAGAACGAGCCCAGTGAAAAGATGGGTCTCAGTCCACTTCTAAACAATTGTAGTTTTACATCAAGTATGACAGACTCATAAGACATCTAAATAAACCAAATAGACCCAAAGACATCTAAATAAACCAAAACAGGGCATGATGTTGCAATACACAACCATAAAAAGGCCTGAATGCTCAACTTTACCCCTTTATTTCTTATGATAGGGTTGTCTTTGGTCATTATAGTTTATTACAGGTGTTGGAAGTGTTTCTTCTATGTGACAGCAGAATTCCTGGTGCTGTTTTGACTCCTTTTCACATATATAAGCTCTTTATGGGTTGCCAGCTGAAAAAAAACAAATGTCATCATGTACACAAAGGATCACATTCAGACCAGCAAACCACAGGGTTTTTTTACAGAAAAACTATGAGTGTTAAAATCACGTCAAACGTGTGGTTTTGGAACATTTTAGTTTAAAAAGAAGCATATTTTTTTTTCACATAAAAATGTTCGTAAACTGCACATCATGTGCTCATGTGTTTTTTCCTATAATGGTGTATGTTCAGTAAGCTCTGTTCTAAATTACACATCATAAAAGCGTTTTGTTTTTTGTGTCTTTAGGTTAAGTCTTTAAATATGGCAGTGTGAATGCTAAGCAAACCAGCACTAAATGTATGATTATTATTATTATTTTTTGATTCTGATCAAATGAACCATTTTAAGAATCATTTATAGTTTAATGAACAGCATTTAGCATCTATGCAACCATTCTACAGCTTAAAAAGGTTCTTTAGGTATTTCAAACAATCTCCCAGCTAAGAAAAAATTGGCCAATATCTTTTTTTTTTCTCTAGGAGTAAAAATGCTTAATTTTTTTAACCTCTTCTTTAAAGAGTGTCTATTGAGATGCTTCCAGAAATTACATATCATCTCCCATCAAATGGACTGTTGTAAATGGCAAGAATGAACACTCGAATAAACAATTTAAAGCTAAAAAAATACCAACATGACTTGGTAGTTCTAGAGAAGCAATGTAAGATGCGTGGATCTGCATCTTCCTGGGAGCATGTGAAGCCTCGTAGGTCTCACTGCAGCTTCAGCTGTTGCCATGGCGTTGCCATAGCGATCGTCAAGCAAGGACATTTCATCATGTGGCAGCCCTTGTTTATTTATTTCTCATATGTGTTGAACATGGAGCTTTGCATGACGCCATCTCTTTCAACGGGTACGATGGGCAGGTGGAGCTCTGGCTCTTGGGTAAACAGCAGAGGAGGTGGCCCTGGCTTCATCAATCACCATCGTAATAGCCACCCGATCACCCTCCATGACCCTGCCCATTAACCTTATTAGTTGAGCTGAGACAAAAAGAGGGATCTTCCTTCCTGGGGTAATTTATGGCTCCAGCAAGGTTGCAGCAGATGAGCGTTTCTTCTTGAGGGAGCCGAGTGTTTCTCAGTGCTGGCCGGGGGAGGTGGAGGAGAGAAAGATCTGTGGGCTGCGTGTGTGTAGGAGACGATCTCCACAATGAATCATGGCAACAGCACTGAACACTTCGCTTCCCCGTTTAAGGCAAGACACTGCAGGTGAATTGGGTACAAAAATCATCCAACTAGTATAGTTTTGTTTATACATGTCCAGTTGATTCATTAAATTAAGGATTTGAGCAAATTATTTTGTATTACATTTCTAAAATTTAATGTTAAAATATGCAAATTAAACCATATTTAATTAAACGTGATAATTTACATACATTTCTAGCACAAAACAAACAAACAAACATTGCATGTAGTCGAGTTCAAAATTCCTTTTTGGATGTATTGGAGCCAGTGTTTCTTCTGTCCACAAATCCAATTAAAACTTGTAATCGGCCAGAAACAAAAAACATATCGACAATCGCATTATTTTCTATTTTTATTATGAATTTTTAAAACTTTTTTTCACTATTCGAGTACCCTTGGACTGAGGGTTTTGTACGCATACCTTAAAGAATCCCATATCCAAAGAGCACTGTTACGTTATTTTCCCCTGAAACTCATTTAGTTTGTTTTTGGATGTTACATGTTCACAATGTTTTGTAATATAATATATGTATATAATCAAACAAATTATGTTTCAGTAATATATCCCTCTGTAAAAACCTTTAGAAAGTACGTAAGTGCTGCTGAATTGGAGATTTATGGATCAGTGCAGAACAAAAAACACATTTTATATATGTATTTACTTGTAATATACAGATGTACAAATTGAGAAAGTGCAACAAATTAAGTACTTGCCCTGATTTTAATGTTTGTACACAGCTTTTTTTATGACGTGAACTCATTTAAAGTATTGTTTAGTAAAATTTTGCCTGAAAAAAGATAATCTAATGTAATGTAAGTCTTGTGTAATAGAGCTTGTTTGTTTGTTTGTCTGTTGGAATGGTTTTTAATTGCATTTACTATATTTGTATTATTTTAAATTGTTTGTGCCAAGAAGATGTCCACACATTAATGCCAATTTGTGTGAGATTTGCCAATGTAGCTGGCATTTCATTAAATAAAAGTACATTTATTTAGTGAAAGTATAATAGAGTAAAAAAACACTCAGAATAGACAGGTGCATAAAAAGGCAGTGTTTTTGCCTTTAGTCTTTAAGACGCTACAGGGTCCATTTTGACGCATCCCCTGGCTCTGTTTGTTAGGGAGGACGTATTAGAGATGGTTTGAATGATTTGAGTGCTCATTAATTGCTAATTTGCCATTAAGCTGGTGCTTTAATCCAAACAGTGTGTTGTAGATGGTTTGCAGTGGCAGCACCTCTTGACCGGATTGGTGTTAAGTGTGTTGTACGAGTGCATAATAGTGACTGTGGTTACAGATCCGTGAGTGCAAGATGACCAGCAGCAGCAGCAGCACTCACACATGGAGGAAAGTCTCACCACAGCTTCACAAGTCTGTCAAAAACAGTAGAGAAACAAGTTCAAATGAATTCATAAGAAATTGTGGCTAGTTTTAAAGCTGTTTTACAGTAGTTGGGTTTAGTATTTTAATACTAAATATACTATTAAGGTTTTCACTGTCACCAAGAATAACATTAACAACTTATAATAATAAATAAATAAATAAATAAAGCGCTCAGCATATATGAGTACACCCCCCACAAATCTCTCATTTAAATTCATATTTTCTAAAGGAAGCTTTACAATATTATATTTGTGCATATACATTATTCTAGTCAGTACTGAAGCTGAATCTGGAGCTAATCTAACAAATAACTTACAATAACGGTACAAAAAATTTGTAGCCCAAATGTATATGTTAGGGGAAAATATTAAATAATATTCCAAAAATAGCAGAAATCAAGAGAAGCAAAAAATATTTAATATTAATTATTAACAATAATTTGTTTTTGCAATATTTTGCATGAATTTAAATATATTATCTTTCCATTTCTAAATATGTTCTGTGACTAAAATATTATTTTAATAAATATATCTGTTTAATAAATCTGTTTTGTTCAAATGCACCAATAGATATTACCCATATTCACAGAAAAAAATGGATAAAAATATTCATTTTTAAAATGGGGTGTACTATGTATGCTGAGCACTGTAAATAAATAAGTAAAACCATAAAAATATGAAGAACTTTAGGCTATATACGGGTGAGGACCAAATTATTAGTCTTCCTGTGAAATTTGTACTCTTTTTCAAATATTTCCCAAGTGATGTTTAACAGAACAAAGATTTCTTATTATATTTTTTCTGAAGAACCACTGTAACACTATTTTTTTTCAATTGCTACAGAACCAACCTGTTGTTCAATGACTTGTATAATTAACCTTAATTTCTTTAATTATTAATTTCTTAACTAATTAACTTGCTAGTTAGCCTAATTAATGAATGAAATTCTTTAAATTTTACTTTATGCTAAATGGTAGTTTTGCAAAATAAATAGTAAAATATTATGCACTCTCATCATGGCAAAAACAAAAAGTGTGTCCGTGTCCGTGAGTGTTTACAGGTATGTGTATATATCTATATTACATTATATTATGTTATTATTATCATTTCATACAAATACTACTGCAGCTACTACTACTAATAATATAATAATATCACTATACTACTACTATTACTGCTTCTGATAATAATAAGAATAAAAAGCATACTAATAGTAATAATACATTGACAGATTGAGCAGGGGACTTGCAAAAATGGTGGCAGTTTTCAGTGAACAGTTCTCTTCACAGGCTAGTAACAAATTGTTTTTAATAGGCAGAGAAGTGTTTTAATGGCTTCGCAAAGTGTGAGAGAGGAAAGTGTATAGTTGTACACATCAGATTTACTACATGTTGTGGTTCTCTTGACATTCTTTCAATGTAACTGAAAACTGCAGTGACTGCTATTGTTTGTGCTATCTTCAGCGGTGGTTTAGATTGTGTCGAAACATGGAGGAACGCTGCCTTTAAGTTCAGATGCATTTATAGCTCTATAGTGGTTTTATATCACATTAAATAATGATGTGAAAGCTTTTCATTGACTTCTGTTTAATGCCATGTAGCGGAGGCCTATTGATTAAATCTAACGTATCCATCTGGTCATAAATACACAAAAGGAGTCAAATTCCCCGTTCGTTGAGTTTTCAGTGAACGTTAGTTTGTGAATGAGACAGAAGCAGGCCGGCGTGACGTCCGTCCAGATCCTGTGTCAGTGAAAGATCGCTCTGGCAATCCTGGTGAACAGCCGTCTTTATTGATTAGACTGTTCAGAGGGAAATGCAAGCTTGTAACGTAAGCTGTTGGCCCAAGTCTTGCCTTTGGCTAAACATGAACACTGTAGACTTCAACTGGGTTTTCAGACTCAAGGATGCGCTTTAGGCTTGTACGTTTGAGATTAATGGTTCAGTGTTTGACACTGCATTAACACTGAAGTCTAAATCAGTGTCTTTGATTTACACTGATTTAGACTTGTGATTCAGTTCAATCTCTGTAACATTTTAGTTTAACTATCAATTCATACCATTTGCTTATTACCTGCCCGTTATTAAGATATGAACTGTTTATTAGCACTTACAAAGTATGATCTTATTGTATCCTTAGTTGTACCAGAATTGTATCCCTAATTCTACCCAATACCTAAACCCATCTACTACCTTACTAATAATTAATAAGCAGCTAATTAGTAGTTTATTAAGCTAAAAGTCTTAGGTAATGGTTTGTTAATAGCGAGAATTGTACGAGAATGGAAAGTGTGAGCTTTATCTTTGTCAATATATCACTTTAAATGTATTGGTAACAATTTATTTTGGGTCTCATTTTACAATAAGGTTTCATTAATGTCAATGTATTTACTTTACATGGTTATACAAATACTTATAGAGACCTTTTAATTTGTTGTTTCTTTAAAAAATAATCAATTAGGAACCATAAACTAGCATTTAGAGAACAATGCATATTTGCTTGACGCATACTGTTAATAACTGTAAATTTTGCATAAATGCATTGACCCAAAACCAAACTGTTGCAAGTACATGGTATTGCTAATTAATATTACTCAGTACATGTATAATAATTGGACAACTCCAAACATGGACACTGCAGACATGAAAAAAGATTTATTGCCTCATTGTTATCAGTGTTTTTTCTTTGAATATTGCTGCATTTCTTCCCTTTATCTTTTTAACTAAATTGGCTTATGCATTAATGGTCCTCTGATAACATGTTAATTAGCAGACTGTATAGCGCCACTCAGAGGACTGAATATCTCCCTGTTGATGTGTGTAGTGTGTCTGGCCTTGTTTGTTTTCCTCCAACCTGAGCATGTCTGTGTGTGTGGAGCCATCTGCTGTACAGCGGGATGTGCGTCTGGATTTCATATGAAACTAATCAATATGACCACTAACCAGAGATTATATTGTGTGTAGCACATTAGATCATTTTATAATTTAGTTTTTTTTTTTTAATCTTTTTGAAAGGGTTTATTTTTTCTCATGTACTCCCAGACACCCAGCAAACACACCGTTATAGCTATTAATATGTAGGATATTATTCATATTTAATAATAACAGTACTGTTCTATAAAATCCAATAAGTACAAAATAAATCACAATAATCAAGATTATATTACATGAAAAAAATTCAATGTATAAGTTGTTTGTATATAAAAACCTCACTCTTTATTGAAAAAGACAATATTAGAACTGTTATTGCTGCCTTTTGAAATAGTTTTCAGCATCTTATTGACAATCTAATTGAATTTAAGCTGTTTACATTTGTTAGCTTTCATATTATGATCAGTGTTAGTTTGATCCAATGAAAACTAGTTCAAAATGCTCAGTTAATATATTATGCATTTTTATTTTTATTTATTTTATTATATTTTATTTATATTTATACATTTTATTTATTAATTAAATTAAATTTTATTACATTTTTACATTTAATAAAAAAAATGTATAATGTAATGCAACATAATTTACATTGATACAACATATCATCACATTTTAGCACATGAACATTACAAGCACACAAAATGCATAGTATCAGTTTCCTAATTGGCATATTCAGTATTACAGAATTTACTTAGGTTAAATTATACAATCTTTTTCAGAATTATAATAATAAAATAATATATAATTATTATCATAATATAATTGTTATCAATATCTAATTAGTATTGCAAATGAGCAAAAAGAAAATTATGCTCTATTTTAGTTTATTGACCATGGCAAAACTAATTATGTAAAATGATTTTCTGTCATTTTTTTCCACCTATTTTTTAACATAATATTGAGTTAAACATAATTGTTTATTATATTGTGTTGATTGTGTTTATTCAAAATTTTTATGTTTATGACCATCATTGTTGCAAAATATGATACTTAAGTTGTAAAAAAATTATATATATATATATAAGTGCTCACCTTATATGAGTACATCCCCCACAAATCTCTCATTTAAATGAATGTTTTCTATAGGAAGCTTTACAATATTATATTTGTGCATATACATTAGTTTAGTCAATACTGAAGCTAAATCTGGAGCTAATCTAACAAAATAACTTGCAATAATGGTTAAAAAATGTGTCGCCCAAATGTATATGTTAGGGAAAAACATTAAATAACATTTTCAAAAATAGCAAAAATCAAGAGAAACAAAAAATATGTACAATTGTGTTGAAATTTTGCAGTTTGTAATTTTTTTTCAATATTTTGCATGAATTTAATTGTATTATCTTTCCATTTCTAAAGATGTTCGGTGACTAAAATATTATGTTAATAAATATATCTGTTTAATAAATCTGTTTTGTTCAAATGCACCAATAGATATTACCCATATTCACTAAGAAATGGATAAAAATATTAATTTTCAAAATGGGGTGTACTCAATTATGCTGAGCACTGTGTGTGTGTGTGTGTGTGTGTGTGTGTGTGTGTGTGTGTGTGTATATATATATTCTTTTTTTTCTAAAGATATGCATACTTTAACAAAGACTCATTAAACTGATCAAATACGATAGTGAAGATATAAATAAATTCCTATTAATGTCCATTCTTTGGTGGCATACTTTCAAAAGCCTCAGGCACAAGCTTTGCTTTTTCCTCTCTTTGCCTCTTCGTCCCCCTCCCTCTTCTTCACCCACGGCCCCATAAGAAACAGGACAGGGGACATTAAAAGGTGCAGTCAACAGGAAACGGCACATTCACTACTGTCCAATCCCAATGCAGAAGTGCCTCTCTCATCACAGTCCCCACACTCTTCAGGCCCTGAAGCGTCCGTTCATTTAATTGGACAATGAAAACGACATGTAGGATCACTGCACTAATGATAGTAGGATCAAGGATGATAATCTTTGCTTATATTTCATTAGAAACCACTTAAATAAGCTCTATTCAAACAAAAGGCTATATTATTTGACTACATATCCAACACATACTGTACTGTATAACCTACAATGAGTTCAATTTTAAATCATCTTTATTTCTATACCACTTTTTACAATGTAGATTGTGTCAACGCAGCTTAACATGAAGAACAGAGTACAAAAAGCAGTAATAGTTGAAACTGTGGAACATTCCAGCAATTCAGGAAGATATGAAAGTAGTGTAGATTGCGGGTGTTGTTCTAGTTAAAGGGGACCCATTATGCAAAAATGACTTTTATAGGGCGTTTAAACAGAGTTGTGTGGCAACAGTGTGTGAATATAGCCATCTTTTCACAATAAAAATATATTAATTTTGTTTTATTTTTATAAATAATACACTTCATTAAAAGAAACACTTTGATTGACATTCTCCCTTTGTACATGTTATCGTAGGGGGAAAGCCCCACCATTAGTGACAATCTCTCCCTCATTTTCATAGACAGCCCTGAGTGAGAAGCAGCTGCTATGGTGATGTTTATGTTTGTAGCTCCGCCCTCTTTTGAAAAGAGCACAATCTTATTTGAATTTAAAGCAATAGTTACCAAAACGGCACAATTTTAATAAAAGCCTAAAAGAGGCAGTTTTCTAAATATATAAAACAATATTTGTCAGCTGTGTAGAGCTGAAACTTCACATACACACTCTCAAAGGGACTTCAGGGACTTAATTCACATCTTGTAAAAATGGGCATATAGGGTCTCCTTTAAATAAGGTTTTATGGAAACTCCATGGGCTCAAATGCACAACCACTGTCCAGCTGTGAGCAGTGAAAGGGTCACATTAAATAGCACAGGACTGTGTAAAAGATCCTCAGTACAAATGGAGATTAGTTTTGGATAACAGTTGTAAAATAAGGTCAGCTCCACCATTGTATGTGCTGATAACACCACATCGGCCCATTCACCCTCCCTCACGCTAAGCGTCTAATAGAGATTGTGGTTTATCCGCTGTGACCCCTCACTTCATGACCCGTGTTAATGCTTGGAAAAGCAAATCAGGCTACAAAAATCCTCATGAATCTCAAACGTAGGGTAGGTGCAAAGTCTAGCGTAGAGTGTCCGGATGCCCGATGTTGAAATCAAGAATGGAGCATTGATTATTCATGCCTGCAGAAGAGGCTGTGTGCTGTCATGTGCAGTGCCCATTGGAGCTCATTAATTGGCGAGCGAGCGGGGGGATGAGAGCGGCAGAGGCAGAAAGAGAGAGAGAGGCTGGCAGAAGAGTGGAAAAGGACCAGATTTACGACTACGGCGTGTCCTCTCATCGCTCTTCATCCTGCGTTCTCCCTCATTTCACCTGCCGTCCACCTGCCGGTCTGCTCTGGAGACTCTCTCATTTGGAAGACGATGACCGCCTATTGCAACAACCATGATCACTGCTGTGGCGCTTACGTGGACTGTCGGACCAGAGTGACAGAGGTGGCCAACTGCAACCATCCCAGAATGCAACAGAGGGTCGGACACGTGCACGGTACGCCGACCCAGACCCCGAGGCAATTGCATCCGCAGTTCCATCACCATTTCCACCATCACCTGCACCAGCAGCAGCCGCCAGCACCGTCGTCCCACCTGTCTCAGCCCACACTGCTCAACCTCCAGCAGGCTCCAGGGGAGACCCTCAGGGCTCCGCAGTACAGCTCCTGCACCCTCCCGGCCTCCACCAAGAGCAGAGGGAAGTTCACCAACCTGCGGGACAGTGTGAAAAAGAGCCCCACTAAAAGCACAGCTAAAGTCAGAGCTTCTTCCAGTGCCTTGTGGCTTGCCAATTCTTGGGGCACGTTTTCGTTGGAGAAGGTATGTGGGAATACGACTTATTGAGAGATGGGAGGAAGCTGGGGCTTGCGTTTGGTGGTTTGTATTTCAACTAATGTTGCACTTTTAATTGGAGTTGCAAATAATTTCTCTTGTAGGTGATAATATGTGAGATTTATTGTCATTATTGTTGGCCAGCTCTTAAAAGTGGGATATTGGAGGTATCAGAGGATGTAATGTACATAGGTCCATGTATGGAATGAATTCATTGAAATGAATGGACAGGCATGAAAAAAGAAATGTGTTCATTCAAAAGGATTAAACTGCATTAAACTGATGAAAAGAGACAAAAATGCATTTAGAACAAAAAAAAAGCTTTAGATAAATTGTTCTTTTGAATTTTATATTAACAACATTAAAACATTCAAACTGTTTATTAATGACAGTTTCTAGCAAAAACAATTATTTTTGAGAAGCAAATAATAATTTTGAATGATTTCTGACAGATCAGATCACATTGAAGACCTTGAATGACCGCCTTTGCCATCACATGCATAAACTAAATTTCAAATTGTAATTAAAACTGTAATATATGTAAAATATTATTGTTGTAATGTTTTTTTTGTCAAATATATAGAATTTGGTGAGCATAAGAGATTTTTTTTAACAAAACATGGGTACCAAACAACCCATGCCAAACTTAAATTTTTTTTTCTATTTAATTTTTATGTACAGACCACAAACTGTAAGTATTGTATTACAATCTATGCTAGTACATTTAAGAAGCTGTGTCATATGATATTATTTGTTCATCTTAGTGATTACAAATGGTAAATAGTAAACTGACTCTTACCACTAATATTATCTGTATCATAGTAAAATTACTGCATTATTTAATAAAAATGCATTTTTAAAAATATTGTGCAGATATTAAAGAATGATTCCTATTCTGGGATGTTATTCATTTGAGACATTGCTGGCAGCTTTAGGCTTAACTCTAAACCAGTCTCTCTGATCAATGCTAATGATTGATTCTAATTTTAACTCTGAAATCACTGGCCATGACTACTGTACCAACTCCATAACAGCACGCAGTGTAAATAGAGCCTTATATAAGTTACACCACTCATTTTAGCCACGCAGGACAGCATGCTATGATGTAAAACGTGGTTAAATTGCTGTTGACACAGAAATATTCAAACACAGTACTCCAGCTCATACCATATAGTCTCAAGTCTCTGCCAAAACCCTGAGTGTGAGGCTTAGTGAAACGGAAACCTCTTCTAATTAGCAGTTGCAGTGATGTGTGTGTGTGTGTGTGTGTGTTGCTGATGGGTGAACTGGACTGTTGTAACTGTATATCCGTCTCCTCTGGCTGTGTGTTTGGTGCTTGGACAAGCGGCCATGGATCAGATGGCTTTTGTTTGGGAACGCTGACACAGACCGAGGGCCAGTTTTAGCGGATGTCTCCTCACTGACAGCATGGCAAAGCTTACTCTTGCTCCTGTAGAGCGTGAATCTGCTGAACTCCCAGAGATATATCTGCTTGCGTCAGATCCTGTCCCACAACAGTGTGCAAGTCCACATAGTTCTGGCTCTATACTGACTTTCAATTTAGGTTCAATATGACGGATTTGATTTGAGTTGTTTTGACTATGAAAATGTCATGGATATCTTAATTGAAGTTGACTAATTGAAGGTGATTGTTCATATGCATTTTGTGAGTAAAGCCAATTCTAGTCAACCTTAAGCGTGTGCTTTCAGATGGAGGTAGTCATAGTACAATGACAAGCTACGCAAAATAATGTTCAAAATCTTTGATTCAAAATCAAAGTTGATCGAACAGTATTGAAATCGAGATAATCATTCTTTGGTGACAACTGTTTGTGTATCTTCTCGGTGAATTATGAGTCTGTGTAGTATTTGCTGTTACATCTGAAAGCATGTGAAAATACTACATTTAGTATGTTTTAACTCCAAACTCACTTCAAATCTTTAGTCGAGTGTTCAAAATGAATCCTACTGTGAGATGATTCAGTAGACGTGTGTTGAATCAGTGAAAGCAGTTAAAGATGCATATGTAGGATGGACAACTAGTGGTTGACCTAGGTATTGCAGTCCAAATTTAAACTAAATTGGAGAGGGTTTTTTTTTTCACCTGGCCCATTCGGCGACGACTAAAGCCGTGGCCACACTTCACTTTTCGCCCCATTGACTTCCATTCATATGCATGCTGCAGACCGGAAATGCAAGCTCATGTCACAATGCCGCTGCGTTCCATTGTTCAAGCATGGTGAACTCTGACATGCGATTTTACATCACATGAATGCGTGAGACTATTAAAAGTAAAAAAAAAAAAAAGACCACTGTGCATAAACCTAAAAAAGGTGCAATCATTTGTTTTATCAGCGTCACACATCATTTTGTTTTATCCTGCCCCTTTTTGCAGCATTGTCCAACAGAATTTCGCTTGCTCAAACTCTAGTGCGGTTGTGGCTTAACACAAATACAGGTTGCCAGATTGATGAATCCAAAAGGAGCGAGTGTTACAATCAAGCTTTACAAATGTAACTTGCTAAGCTATTGTTTACGTTTGTAATATTTATATTATTTTCTAATTAAAAACCATCTTATGCAGATTTTTATAACCAAATTTTGTAAGAATCTGCATCATTTCTGAAGCTGCTACTCTCCTTCCAAAGTCTCATTTTTATCTGCACCTGTGTACATTGAGGTTTACGCTGTTTTCCACCAAGTCAACCCAGGCTGACAAAATATAATTGGGTAAACTGGCGGTGGGCAGACTTACACAGACCAAAGCAAAGACAGAGATTCTGACACGATACACACATTTTTAATTTCGCATTGTTTTTCAGTCTGTTTACTTGGCATGTTTCTAAATATGTACAAACATATTATGGTATTTTTTATGCATTAGAAGAGTCAAAAACGTACAATATAGATCTCTTTAAGAGACTTTAAGTCTTCTGTTCAGCAACCGCTATGGGGATTTTCTGGGTTTTGTGCTCCTGGCTATTAGAAGTTTCTGCACTAGAGCACCACAGGCCTTAGGAGGAGATTTCACAGAACCACTTCTTCTCTGACAAAATGTGCATGGCCATCACAGCTTTGCTTAATCACATTTGCAGTTTCATTTCAATTAATCGCCTAGCCATAGACGGTTAACAGAGGCAATAGGTAATAGCTAACGTTTCTATAGGTAATTCTAGCTAAGCATCAGCTAGCTGTTTATATTTGCTTAAATCAAGCTGACAGTTGATGCTTTGATGAAAATTAAATGGTTGTCTTTTAGTTGAATTTATTTAATGCTTAGTTCAGTGTTTTGTCAATGTAATAACTTCCTCCTGGCCTATTTTTATTATTATTTCTCATTAATACCCGGTTTCACTCATACCAGATTACAAGCATTTTGTGGTGATTTTTTTTATATAGCAGCTTAGTAGTATGAAAGGTAATAGAGGAGCACAAAAATATACATTTTTGTTGTCATTAATTGGATATGAAGTTGATTCATTTTCTCATGCTTGTAATACTATATTTACTTGGTTTGAATGAAATGATTTGTGGAGGAGCTGCCTGGTTTTGTTGAAGGATTTTATTACTATTACTGCTTGATTGTTGGTTATTTATTTCTATGAATAATTTGTCTTATATTCTATTAAGAAAATGAATAGAGCATATATATATTGTATCCATTATTTAAGAATTCATTGTCATGAATTTTAAGCAAGCGCCTTTTTCATGTATTAAGTTTAATTTATTAAATTGTGTACAAAGGGTGGCGGGATGGGGAGTTAGTAATGCATGAGCACTATTTAACTTTGTGTCACAGTTTAATAAAAAGTGAACCAGTTAGAACGTTTTAGATACTAAGGCAACCAGACTACCATTATGTTATATTATCACTTTTGGGCTGAATTAGTCTTGAAGGGCTGAAATAATTGACTGAAACAGTGATGTTTAATTTGAGTATCTCTGATGGTGTGGTTTTTCACTGTTCAACATCTACAGTATCATGCACAAACTACAGGAGTGAAATGTGTCAGACTCAGTTGTGTGGACTCCACAGATGGGTTGACTGTCAATGTCTTGATTTTTTAAATTGATACTGCTATATGGATACTTTAATTTCGTGATTTGTATTTTGATCTATCCTGTTTTCTGTCAATGAAGACAATTTCAACAAACATTAAGAGGGTCTGCCATCTAATAAAACACAATACGCTTTGTGCTTTGTTACTTTAAATACGATCCAGTTTTAAAATGTTACATTTATTCTATCAAATTTTGTGATATAACATAGGTCACTGGCTAAAGTCACATTAGCATCACATTAAGCACATTTGAACTGATCATCTTTTCCTCTTTTTTACTGTTAATTATAGCAATAATGTATGAACATGTTAAAAGATATACAGTGACTTCAAAGAGTGTTAAAAAGAGTGTTAAAGTTGCATTAAATGTCAGAGATGCTATTTAGTGTTAATGTATGTCAAATATCTATTAATATTTTTTATTATTTACTGTATGTTTGAATGCAAACAATTAGGACAAAAATTCAGAAATGTACAATTATATTTTTTATACAAATAAGTTTTGCGTTTGAGTGTTGATATTCAAATAAACTTACAGTCAACTTAAAGAAAAAATTATCGACACGAATAATTAAGTTTCAGGTTTCAGTTAATCCTGAATTTATGGTTTTGCCTCAGAATTTTCTTTTCGGTGTCTGAAATTATTAGTTTGTTGACACCTTTCTGTATTTTTTATTTGTTTATTTTTTTTTTTTACATCAAAGTTGTGGAAAACTGTCATTTGTGGTTTGCTATCTTTTTTCTCTCTCAATTTTTTTTTACATCTTTTTTCTAAACAACTACTGGACATGGTGCACTTAAGGATTTCTTGGTTATTATAGACACTGCTGAGTTCAGATGCATTGTAGTCTGTCTAAAGTCTTTCAAACTTGCACAAAACCTGCAGAAATAAACATGCCAACCTTACGCAAACTCACTGATTGACATATTGACGGTTAATTTCACATTCATAAGAAAGAGCTAATCTCATACCCTTGAGGATGCTGATTGCTGGACTGGAATTACATTTTTAGCTCTGTTGAATCTTGAAACATTGTCTGTTTTTTTACGATTACGAAAGGCTTGTCCTTGAGTCACAAAATAGCATCACACACATTTCTGACATTTACACTGATGGAGATTCTATCACAATTGACTCTTTTAAAGCTCCTTTGCTAATACTACTGTATACTGAATATAAATAGTACATTATTGAGTGTGAACAGTTTACTCATTTACTGTAATATATTTATTTACTTTTATAATTCTGCTTTTGTGCTTCACTGAAACCAAAATAAACATGCATGCATAAATATAATTGAATTAAATGAGACTAAATGATGTAAATAAAGTCATATACATTTTTATTCATCTAAACTCTTCTTTTAACCCTCTGGTGCTACTCGTATATTTTCCCAATGTATGCTTTTCCATTATTATGTAAATTATTGAATATTTTTGTCTGTCTTAATTAAACACTCTTTGATCATAGACCTGAAAATGTAATTTTCAACTTAATCTATTGCTAATCTTCAGTACTTTTGGGGCCCTGATCTGCTGTAAGTTTTGCCTCCTTTTTGAATTCTCAGATATAGATTATTTTTGTAGGTAAAAAAGGTCGTTTTATAGTTTGTAGTTTATATAGAATTAAACCAAAAAACTAGATAGTATGTAGTTTATTAGAACTCAAATACATTTTTAAAAAATTTGATATGAAATACGTATTAGATGTTTTATGCTAAAACTAAAAGAAAATCTAAACTATAATTTTAAACTAGTTACATTTAGTTTCTGATTCATTTCTTTTTTTCCTTACTCTGATCAACAACAAGGACAATTGACAATTTATTGTTTGTTTGTGTTCACAGGGCAAGTGCCAAAATCTAGACCAGGTTTTATACCATTACATGAAAAATATATATAAATAAATTAATTGAATAATGTATGTACCTTTTTTCCACTCAGAATGAATAGCACCAGAGGCTTAAACCATATTTATAAGATATACATTTATTATTCATCTCTATGATTTTACTCTTATACTTTAAATATCGCTTACAGACACTTTGCTACTAAAAATAAAAATTACAAGATCAAAATTAATTAATAATTTATTGATTACACAGTTATTTAACAATTAATTAATTAAATAAATTACAAAATCAAAATTTACAGGAAAATTCCTGCAAATATTTTATACATTCTAATGTATTTTCATTATTTTCTCTGTCTCTTGTTCTTTAGTCTGTTTTAAAAAATCTGTCT
>CAIGQW010054109.1:18020180-18035037 GCA_903798125.1 Danio choprae | reverse complement strand
CCATCAATAATGTGCTCTGAGCATAAAAGGAGATTCAGAAATCATTTCTGACCCTGCTAGAAGGCCTTTAACACAGCAAATTTCTTTAGAAATATTAGGCATGTCTGTACTTGCAGTTCTTCACATTATTACATATGACTGGTGCAGTCATTTTGAGATTCCAGGTCCTGACCTCTGTGAGCACCACCAAATGAGTTTTCATCATTACATCAATAACATAAAATCTTTGTATTCCGGTTTTCCAGCCTACTCCCAGCACATGGAGAACCATATCAGCACCCAAAGCTATCTGAGTCAGCCATTAACCCCCGCCACCCCATCTCGGTACTCTCCTGTCTCAAAAGGCATGCTGGGAGATGATGAGATCACAAGGTGAGCCTTTGCCCTCCATGTTCATAGTCTTCACAATCATGACATCCTCATGACACACAGGAACATTTGATAGCTTATGGTTCAGAGGTCATTTGTATGATTCTTTTTGTTTTTTGCCGTCTTGTGAAGTGGAACAATCATTTATTTCAAGTTGATGAAAATCATGACTTGCTTTTAAACTCTTTTTATACAGACGTCATATGTAGACTTTGACCACACTCGTTCTCGTTTCTTCCACTCTCATCACATCTTTGGCTGTTTTTTCCTCATTTTTTGATGTGTTTTTTCCCTCTGTATCATTATCCCGAAATTTGTAAGATAATGCTATACAAGTTTCATTAAATGTACTGTAGCCTGGTGTGAAGACGGACCCATAATTTCGGTGTAGATACGAGGTTCAGAGGGAATAGCATTTTGATAAGCTGGCCAAGGTTAATGGCATTTTTAGTACGTACTTTATCTGGGCATAATGGTTCTGGCTTTTTTGTACTTGAAAACAGACTGTATATAATGATACGCACATGCACAACTATCCACATCAATCTGAGGTATTTTTAGCTGTGTCCCTGTTTTGCTTTTATTGCCTCTTTAAAAGTCTTTAAAAAGTTTTTTTTTAAGCATTGTTTCCTTTTTAGTATTATTCCCCTTTCCCTGTTCTGAGTATACAAGTATATGATGAATATTGCAGCAAAGTGGGTTTATTTTTATAACGTAAACTTTACACTACAAGACGGTAGCTAAAACTTCCTTTAATTTTGTAGAGCTGCACCCTTACAGTTAAAATTTAATATGCCTTTATGATTAGTTTTTGTCAGAAGTTGCTTGAAAAAAACGACATATAACAAAATTAGTAACCATTTCTATGAAGCTTTTATTTATAACGTATAAGGGTGTTCTTAATGTAATTCATAACTACATTAGAAGGTGAGAATAATGCTGTGAATATTCATAAAAATATTTTGTCAACGTCATAATAATTTTACAGTATATCCCATAATTTTGTATTTTCTGTATTCCTTAGTTTCAAATCTTGACGTCGTTTTCTTGTCTAAACACTATTGTACGTCTAACAGTCTTTTACTTCTTAAAATGACAAAAGGGAAAGTTGTTTTTTAACCCTTATGGTTATTTTTTAACATCTAAAATGTTCTAATGTTCTCATACAGTAAAATGGTAACACTTTAGTATGGGGACCAATTTTCACTTCCAGATAATTGTTTATCAGCTTGCATATTGGCTGTTTATTACTAATTATTAATGCCTTAATCTGCATAACCATATTCTACATCCCCTCTACCCTTAACCTTAACTTATTGGATATGACAACTACATTACTAACTATCAATAAGCAGTATATTAGGAGTCTTGTTAATATTGAAGGCTAGTTAATATTAAATATACTGTTAAAGACTAAATTTAATTCATTCATTCATTTTCCTTCAGTTTAGTCCCTTATTTATCAGGGATCGCCACAGCGGAGTGAACTGCCAATTCCAGTAGGGCTGCACAATATATCATTTTAGCATTAATATGGCAATGTGGGCATTAAAGAAACTTAAAGAAAGATTAATGAAATCTATGCAGTGTTATTTTATGTTTGATTTTGATCAATTTATGTACCTGGATACCTCTAGACTCCCAGAAAACTATAAATCACAGTTTATTTTATTTGTTTCTTTGCTACTGTATTTATTAATGCTTATGATGGGTATATTATATTTAATCCAGATGGCCTACAGAATTATCCCAATCTAATTACAAATTATTGCCACTGAAGTCATCTGGTGAAATTATATTCAATATCGCAATGTTTATGGCACAAAAATAAAATATCACAATGTCATTTTTTTTCCAATATTGTGCAGTCCTATATTCCAGCATATGTTTTGTGCAGCGGATGCCTTTCCAGCTGGGAAACATTCATACACTCAAACATTCACACACACTCATACAATACAGCCAATTTAGTTAATTAAATTCACCTATACAGTATGTCTTTTTACTGTGGGGGAAACCGTAGCACTCGGAGGAAACCCATCGAACCCGGGAAGAACATGCAAACTCCACACAGACATGTCAACTGGCCCAGCCGGGACTCGAACTAGTGACCTTCTTGCTTTGAGGTGATAATGGTAACCACTGAGCCACTGTGCCGCCCTTAAGACAAAATTTCTAATAACTAATTGAATGCCAGTTCATAATATTTTACTAGTAAGTTTGCAAAATAGTAGTATTCAACTTAAAATGCTATTTAAAGGTTAAAATGGGTTAATTCAGTTAACTAACCTTCGGTTAGGTTAATCAGGCAAGTCATTGGACAACTGAAAAAAAAAAAAAGTTTCTTAAGGGGTCTAATAATTTTGACCTTAAACATTACTTAAACAAATGTAAAAACGTTTGTGTTTTTATTTCAGCCAAGCTAAAAGAAATAAGACCTTCTTTAGAAGAACAATGTAATAGGAAATACTGTGAAACATTTTCTTGCTCTCTTAAACATCTTGAGAAATATATATAAAAAAAATAATGTCACAGTAGGGCTAATAATTTTGTCTTCAACTGTATGTTACCCATAATAAAGTGTTAAAAATAGTATTTATTTCAAGTTGTCTATGTCTGTTTTTAAGTAAAGTAACAGCTGATTGTTGTTTTTAACGGCTGTAAGATATTGCAAAGTGATTATAAGACAGGTGACCCAGTGCAAATGATTTTTTAAATACAAAGGGTAAAATATGGTTTCACCATATCTAATATCTGAGGCATGGTATTCATTTGTGAAAATATCAGTGTAAAGACACTGTGCCGCATTAAACCGTTTGTGTAAATACAATTTTTTAAACATTTATGCTTCTTCAGGTTTGGCTTCTGTACCACTTTGCTGTGTAAAGATAACTTAGGTTTGTATTCATTTGCATGAATAGACATTCATTTGCAGATATAAAAATCACACATCCACAGATTAGGATTAAACCTGATTATGTTACTTCAGATGAAGGATCTCTGGTGTGAATGTTTCTTTTCATTCTTCTTTATCTCAGTAGTGAGGAGAGCCAAAATGTAACACTTAAAAAGAACATGGGCACACGGTCTGGTGTGCTTTACTGTTAAACCTTTTTAATCAGGGAGATTTATTTCCTATCAGAAGAATTCACTAAATACGTCATACTGATGTTAAAACCAAACAGCTTCTGACGTCAAAAGCTAGCGTCATGATATGAGCAACCAATCTGTGAAGTCAACGATGGCAAATCTGATAAGCTCTTTGAATTAAGACTTAATTCTACAGGATGACTATAAAAAATTACTCTGTTTTTAAGTTAAATGTGTGTGAATGTGCTTCTGTGTGAATGTGCTTTGTTAAAGGGTTAAATATCGTGTGTGTAGTGGTGTTGAGTGAGGGTTTGTTTTGAAATCATTCATATTTTACAGAGTCGGTGACTCAATGCATTGCTGCCATCTACAGTCTACTAGATGTACTTTCCATCATTTTAATTCTGTTCTGATTCACCAATCAGTATTAAACTAGTGTCTCAAATTCACACACGCAAAGACCCACGAAATCTGTTTGTCAGGTTCCCATTTGGCTGAGCAAAAGAATCAAATATTTTGAAAGCACCACAGAGATGCAGTGTTTTCCACTTATTTTTTAGTGAATCAGCACATTTAAAAAAAAAAATCATTCTTATGTAAATTATAAATCAGTCAATATTTGCACATATCACATTTTAGTACACTTTATGCAAAACAGTCAAATGCATTTAACTTATTAACTTTCTAGCTTATTAGCTATCATTTTATCTATCAGACAGAAATTAAAATTCTGTCATTTACTCGCCCTTGACTTGTTCCAAACCAGTTTCAGTGCAAGTGGTTTGGAACAGGATGAGTAACTGAATTTAATTGACTTTTTTTATTTTTTTATTTTGGCGAATTTTGCCTTTAAGAGCTTTCTTTTGTAGTTCATAATGTTTTTCACTAGGGGGAGTTGTGGTCAAACGTACCGGTATTTCATTTTGTGAAACGTCAATATAGCTATAGAAAAAAAATATTTTTTTCAGTAATTAATGTGTAATTTTAAATGGTCTGATAACATGTATTCAAAATTTTTAATAAAATATTGTCATTTAGATCAGGGTTAATCCACCAAATGTTGTGTTGTCAAAATATGAATGTAAACTTTGTCTACATTTGTATACATTACTTTTGTTTTGTTTTTTTTACCATTTGCCTTGTTTTTTTGACCAAATGCTATTGTATGATCTAAATGAAAATGGGGTTTTTTTTTAAATCGAGAAGAAATGTTCAGTAGTTTACAGAATCAAACCAAAATGACATTTTACTCAAACACGTAACAATAAAACTGACAGTTTTCAAGTGTCTTTATTTATTTGTTATATTATTTCAGTTTGTTTAGCTATTGCTAATGAATTATTTCTGTTCATTTCTAATGTTGGTTTGTTATATTATTATAATATTGTTCTAATATTTATTTTACATCTGCTTTGTTTCAATTACAACACACACAAAAAACTATTATATTAGTTTATCATATTTTGCAAGTCAAAAGAATATTTGGTAACACTTTATTTTGATGGTCCGTTTGAGTATTAGTAGACTGTCTGCTTAATATCTGTTGATACTGCTCCTTCAACAGACATTTAACTGACGATAAGAAACTTTGCAAGTACATGTCAACTTACACTGACCCCAACCTAACAGTCTACTTATAATCTAATGAGAATTAGTTGGCATGTAGATGCAATGTAACTTAAATTCAACAAACGGACCATCAAAATAAATGTTTTCCTCACTTGCTTTTTAAAAATCAAATAATAAACACTCCTTTTGTTTTTAGGGAGCCTAGGAAAATTGTCCTGCATCGGGGAACCACAGGGTTAGGCTTCAACATTGTAGGAGGAGAGGACGGAGAGGGAATCTTTATCTCCTTCATTTTAGCAGGAGGGCCTGCAGACCTGTGTGGAGAACTGAGGAAAGGAGACCGTATCGTCTCTGTAAGAACATCACATTATCATTAACTGCTGTTGTCAGACGATGGAACTTTACAATAAGGTTTCATTAGGTAATGTTAGTTTATGTACTAACATGAACTAATAATGAACAATACTTGTGCAGCATTTATCAACGGTAGTTCAACATTTACTACTGCATTATTAAAATGCAAATTCATGCTTGTTAACATTAGTTAATGTACTGTGAGTTAACATGAACTAACATTATTTCCATTAACAAATACTGTTATATTGAATAAAATACTGTAATAAATGTTTTATTCATTGTTTGTTCATGTTAGTAAATCTATTAATACAACCTTTATTGTAAAGTGTTACATTTCAGTCTTAATAATGCCTTAATAATTCAGTAAAATTCATTATGTTCAGTCTTAATCATTTTGATGGCCATTCTGTTGATTGTACAGTACATAGGCTAGCACCTTCATATCTGCTTAGAGAGGATTACTATGGTTAGTAGAACAAATTGACTTTCTGGTAAAGTTAATTATAGTCATAATGTTTGATGTGGGACCATCATTACACAGCTCTCTGAAATACTTGATTCTGATTGGCCAGTCATTCTACCAATTACTATGCTGAATAACACCACCCTCATCCAGGTATTTTATGCTGACACTTATGTCTCTTATAAGACCATGCTAATTTTATTTATTTTTTCCTCATTCACAACTTCTGCAGAGTTATGTGCTGTACTTACTTTTTTGGGGACTTTAGTATCAATAGCTGTTACTACCAGTTTTTTTTTTAAGATTAAGTTTTTATATCCCTTTGTTTATTTATGTGGTGTTAAGCTCTCCTGTTATTCATATAAATGTACTTTATACCTTTTAAATGTGCAAACTTGTTTGTTCGTTTAGGCTTAAAACATTTTTTTTTGCTGTAGTGCTTCTTTTATAAAGCTAATAAAGTACTTACACAAATTAATATTTGTGTCTAATTATTTACTTGTATAGCACGGAGGTGTGCAATAAGGCAGATAATATATATTCAGAAGGTTTTTATTTCAAAAGAAATCCCTGCTTTGGTCCTGATAATTTTGAAATGGTTTATCCTGCAATGACAAGCAGCTGCGTGTACAATATTCATTACTTAAGCAGACAGTCTATTAATATTCTGGTATAAAGTGCACTTGCAGTCAACAGAATGTCTAAATGAAGCGTTAACCTCTCTTATTAAAAGTGTACTTGTTATGATTAATTTAACTACTGAGTTATATTAATTGTTATATCTACATACTATATAGTTAGGGTTAGAATGCAGGTTAGGTTTAGGGTTAGTTGCATGTAATTATGCATAATTACTTTTAATTGCTATAGTAAGTACATTGAACTTTTGTAACATGCACACCTTAAAATAAAGTGTTACCTTGTTTGTTTTGCTGCTATATGGAAAACCATTTCAGTGAAAGATTGATTTTAGGAAGTAAGTTTCCATCAGTGTCTGTGATGTACCGTTCGTCATTAATATTGTATGCTGGTTGTAGGTAAATGGAGTGGACCTCCGCAGTGCGACGCATGAGCAGGCGGCCGCAGCACTGAAGAACGCTGGACAGACGGTCACTATCATTGCCCAGTACAGACCTGAAGGTGCGTCGACTTTTCCTTTCTATTTCAGACGCATAGTTTAAAACTGACCAGAAGGGACCAAAACATTTCAACGTTCACACTAAAACTTTCTTATTGCTGATTCCATTCAGAACTCCATTCACTTGCTTTATTTCCATTATGAATAACAGTACTGTAAGCAAGTCTTTCATTATGATATTGCTTTATTCAAGTGTAAAACTTGTTTTTCTGCAATTTGTGAAAGTAATAAATTGCTTTTAGCTGAATTATTACATTGATTGGCTTTAATTCTATATTACAAATGCCTGATTGTTTATAACTGGTTACAGCAGAGACTCATTTCATACATGGTGGATTGTGAGAAGTATGTCAGTGGTGACACTGTGGGTTTAAAAGAAAACCTCTCACTTCAGTTTGACGGAGTTTGTTTATGTTAATATGTAGATATCTGCTCCCTTTTTAAGCTTTTTGGATTTTTTTGTGGTTTTAACCGAGCTAGAATGTTTTAAAATCAATATTAAATGCTGTTGGACCACTTTTACCTCCATCTTACATGCTACAGTGATAAATCAGAGTACTAAACTATAAAAAGAAAATTATTTACAAAATGGACTGGACTTAATTTTATCTGTAAAAATGTAATAAAAAATAGCTTGTTTACTTTAGTGTTGTTATTTAATAATTCACATCAATTACTTTGGAAAAAAAATTCTGCTTTTTTACAATACTGTACATCTCTGGGGCTTATCACTGTTTTAATATATTCTATACTTAATTTGTATTAAAAAAAATTATTAACTACAAATTGTAAATTCAATAGAAAGAAATATGCACTGACAAAATGTCATTGTATTTACTAAATTTTTTTAAGGTAATTTATGTGGGCTGAATTTAAACAAACAAATAAAATGTAGTTCAGTTTAATTTGTTTGTTTAAATTCAGCCAATTTCCTTAAAGTTTAGTAAATTCAATGAATAACATTTTTTCAGTGTAGGAATTCTTGAGCATCAAATCACCCAGTGGTGACTATTATCATGTGACATTAAAAAGTGGCATAATAGCAGCTTAAAACTAGCTTAAGAATCCCAATTATTATAAAAAATGTCAAGTGTTTTTGGGACTGTTATAAATGTCAACACTCTCTATTACAAACAGTTGAATGCGTTTTTGTTTAATAAAAGAAATATTTTCTTTTAAAAAAATTCTTGTTGACCCAAAAGTTTTAAGTCAAAGTAAATAATGATTTCATGTTGACTTTAAAATGCCATCCTGCACATTTAAGTGATAATGTGGCTAATTTGTGGTCGTGACTCAGGATCAGAGTCCAGCCTGGCCATGCTTTCGTTCTTCTCGGCAGGTCTGGCTGCAGTGTTTATTAAAATGCCAATAGGGGGGGTGATGACCCTCTGAGCTTTGGCTGGAGGTAGTCTGAGAGGGTCTAAATTAAGCTTCTGAGCAGGTTCTGTGTGTTTGTGCGTTAACTGAGCTTCTTTCACACCCCTAGCGAGTGTGTGTGCGTTCATGTAGCATCTTCACTGTTTGCTAAAAGCTGTTGCCTTAGCATGGCTCCTGAGCTTGGCTTCCTGTACGCATCACGCTCTTCTGTTCATGGCCAGCACAGAGCCGCTCTGCCCTTCACTAGCATAACATACAATCATTCATTCTCTACCTTTTCAAGCAAAGGCTGAAGCTGATTTTTGTAAACAACTGCAACATAGATGGCTGAACTTACACAAACATTTGTTTTTGTATGCTTTTTGTTCAATTTTACATTTTTTTTGTTTTGTTACAGAACAAATCTTTTGTATTTTTTGACATTATATGAAAAATGCTAGAAAAAATGTACATAAAAGATGTACTGTCACTAAATCCTTCTACAAACATGTCTGTAACATGTAAACACAAGCTCTGAAATATGTTCCCAACATCCTAAAACACGTTAGAAAGAACATTAACATTAAAGGATCACTTTTTTGAAAAGGCTAATTTTACAAGTCTCCTACAGTTAAACAGTTGACTTCAACCATTTTTGAATCCATTCAGACGATTTCTTGTTCTGGTGGGTCACTTTTAGCCTAGCTTAGCATAATGAATTGAATCAAATTAGACCATTAGCATTTCTTTAAAAAAAAAAAAAGGTTTTGATTATTTTTCTATTCAAAGCTTGAGTCATCTATAGTTGCATTGTATAATAAGACCAACGGAAAATAAATAGTTACTATATTCTAGGCCAAGATTTACAGTATAGGCTAATATCTTTGTCAATATTTATAAAAGTGACCCCTTCAGAACAAGAAATCAGCTAAATGTTCGCAAGGTTAAATGTTAGCAATGTCAAGTATGTTAGCAAGTGTTAAAAATGTGTTTAAACTTTTAAAAAACGTCTTAAACTTAAAAAAAAACATGCTAGATGCCATTGATGCTACAGTATGCTCAAAATATTCATTCATTCATTCATTCATTTTCATTTTGGCTTAGTCCCTTTATTAATCTGGGGTCGCCACAGCGGAATGAACCGCCAACTTATCCAGCATATGTTTTACGCAGCGGATGCCCTTCCAGCTGCAACCCATCTCTGGGAAACATCCATACACTCCCATTCACACTCATACACTACGGACAATTTAGCTTACCCAATTCACCTATACCGCATGTCTTTGGACTTGTGGGGGACACCGGAGCACCCGGAGGAAACCCACACCAACACAGGGAGAACATGCAAACTCCACACAGAAACACCAACTGACCCAGCCGAGGCTCGAACCAGCGACCTTCTTGCTGTGAGGCGAACGTGCTACCCACTGCGCCACCGTGAGGCCCTACAATAATTTTGTAATTGTTGTTTGAGGGATGTGCAAATTGATATTAACTGACATTATTGACATGTTAATCACTTTGTGTGAGGCCCACTGCTCAAAATATGCTAGTACAAATAAGCAAGTACGTTAAATTAAAATGTTGGAAACTAGTACCAATAAAGCATGTTAGCAAGTGCTAAAAACATTTTAATGAGCTAGCATTGTTAAAATGTTACAATATGCTAATGCAAGTAAGCAACAGGGTAAAACATTTTAGAAAGATGCAAGTATTCAAAATATTAACATTCTACCAGCATTAAAATGTTATAAGGTGCTAAAACATTTCAGAATAATGTTAAAACATTCTACCATAGACAGTGACATTTAAAGTATGCTTGGGTTAAGAATGGGTTAAAACCTAAAAGGCTAGAGATGAAACATGTTAATAATGTTAAAACATACTGGACACATGTAAATGTGCTAGTATCTAAATGTTAAAAATATGTTAAGACATACTTGATGCCTATGACATTATGATGAATTAACAAAGTAAGGTAACAATCGGTTCAAACATGTTAACATGATAGAAATATGCTAGTGAAATACTAAATAAGATAGAAAACCCTTACAAAAATTGACTGGTTTTACTGCAAATAAACCCCAAAAAATGTGTTATATAAATAAAATAATTTGTACTTAAACCAGTAATCCCAAATCAACCATGGCTTTTCTACACTAACCATTTTACTTCCATTTGTATTTGTTTTTTCTGGAAATTACCTGAACATGTTTTCCAAAGGGTTTTGTGAGATTTAACCTAATGTTTATGTAACATTTTCCAAAGCAAAGTCTATCGTCTAGTTTTGATACAGTAGTCGTCGATGAGTCATGGTTGCTTTCCATACAGAATCCCCTCATCTGTAGTCTAAATGGTCTTATGTTACAGCATGGGTGTCAGTTTCCAAGGTTTCCAAGGTTTCGGCTCTTATTGCTCCTCTCAGTTCGCATATAGATGTAAAAGGTTATTAGGTTATTGGATTTGAGTAGGGTGTTAATTTGTTTTTGTTTTTTATAGCAGTCTAATAACATTTATTCCATATTTCAAATAAAAAGTGCCATTTAGAGCATTATTTGTTTTGTTTTGTTTTTTTCTTCCAAAAAAATGACAATTGGTGAGAATAACAAATGTTTTTATTTATTGTGATTGAAAACCATGATTATTCCACCAAATATTGATTTGAAGTTACAACACTGATCAAATGAATAGTAACATGGCACCTTTTTGCTTATGTTTCGAAAAACAAAAACATTTTTATTTAAAATTTGTACGGAATGTCATCTATAGAAAAATAGATATTATAGATAAATAAATAGATAAATAAATATCACTCTTTACTCAAAAATATAACTATAAATCTATAAATCAAGGGAAACTGAGAATTGTATAGCCCCTATAGGAATGACCAACCTCCACATCAGTCTGTATGTTTTATTTTATTTACTCAGGCTCATACATGCTTCAGCCTATATTTTTGTGAAACCACAAAAACTTCCATGTTTCACTGCAGTTTCGAGGTAAAATGAACTACTGTGCATTTTCACACTAATGATAGATACAGGGACATATTATCATCAAATAAAGGATTATTTTCATTAGGGCTGCATGTTATTGAGAAAAAAAACAGCCATTGCGATATTATGATTTTCTATGATATATATTACGATGTGAACATAAATTCACAAGATGACTTGAGTATACTATATTACAGTTGATTAGGATGATTTTGTAGGCCAAGGCATCTGCATAAAATATACAAAAATGTACAAAATAAATTAAAGCACAGATGAAAAATATAGAAAAAGATACAAATAAAATAAACAGTGCTTCATGGATTTTAGTGGAGTCTACCAGTATTGAGGTTCAGAAACTCAATAATCAAATGTAAAATAACACCGTGTAGTCTTCACTGTATAAATAATTAAATGCGCATCTTTTTTAAAGCGTGTTAAAGCCCAAATGGTTTAAATTCACTTGAAATCTTACCGTCACAGGTCTTAAAAACACATCCAAATAAAAAATAAAAAAATCTGACAGATTATACAGTGCTGTATTAATTCCAACTTGACATTGCAGATCCTGCAATGTGACTATTAGAGGTTCGCACATTGCAGAAATCGATGCTGAAACGATATATTGTGCAGCCCTAAGTTTCATCCATTTCTTTGTACATCAAATAATACCACAAAAGAAGACTTGGCTGTGTTTGTGATTTGTAACCGAATACGTACTTTTAAGTAATGTATTTCACATTTGCAAAAGCCTAGACAGCACCCTCTAGTGGATTTGTCATTTGAAACTTGCAATAAAACATACAAAGAGCAACGTATTTTATGTTTTGCAAAAATGTAGGCTGAGTCACGTATTTCCTGTGAGTCTGCACTGTAAAAAATATATCTGTAAATTAGATCTTTCTTCTAGATTGTCTGGGTTGGTGTTGTATGTTATGGTGCAAAAACCTTGTAATAAACTGCCAGTACATTTTCTGTTATTTTACAGACTTATTTCTCTATGTATTATTTCTTAAACATTATATTATTTCAACCTACAAAAATGCCAATAAATAATTTCAACATCAAAATTCGACAGAGCAGAGATCAACATCCCATAATATACAATTCACAACCGTAAATAAACGGAAAACACAAAATATGGAAACTGTTAATTAACAGATATATTTTTTTAGGTTTTTAGATTTTTATCCAGGACAGAATCTCCTTTCTTCATCTCTCTGTTCTGGCCAGTATTCAGTCATCGGCCACAGGTGCGAGCAGGGGTTCAGGCCTCTCCCCGTGGGAGGAATGAGCTCAGATGAGATCCATCTCCCTCTGCTCTCCATATGCATTGTGTGACAACATGCATATTAAAGCCTCGTTAAGCGCAGATGCAGCCCTCGCTTTGACCAATGACTGCTGAGGAAAGCCCCTGTAAACTCTCCAGGGCTTCTCATAGTGAACATGTCAGTGCTGCGTAGTGTTTTTTTTCATTATTTGCGAAACCTAGAGGATGCTTTGGAGATCTGACTGAAGAGCAGATGTTGCAGTGTAATGATTGAACTAGGGTGCAGTTGTGTAGTCAGAGCCTCCATCTTGTGAAAACAAATGGCATTAAATGGTGATAGTGATGGTGGAGCTGGGACGCAAAATGAAGCCCCAGAGGGTCGGGCGGCTTTGATCAGAGGGATTTAACTGCTTTGAGGATCTGTGCTGGAGCTTAAACACATCACTGTCACACACACGCACAGACACACACACATTTCTGTGATCTCGCCTATAGTTATTTGCAGAATTATAGAAAAAATTACCCATGTCACTCCGCTCAACTGAAACAAACGCTTTGTAAAACATATTTTATAATAATATTTTAAAAATATACACTGCTTATATTTATTATTATTAGTAGCAGTAGTACAAATGTGTTTATATAAAGAGAGATAGCTAATTGTATATTCAAAAATCTTCATTTAATTGCATTAGCATTAATTAGCATTTTAAACATGATTGTGTTACATTAAATATCCATCCCCAGATAACAGTACATCTGGACTTGCTTATATAAGCATATTTGAGTTGTATTTTATCATACTAAGTTGTACAACACTGTAATGCTTACATGACTTGTACAGCAATTCAGCACGTGTCAAAAAATGAGTAAATCTTCCTTTAATGCCTTGAGGTGATGATTAAAGTATTAAGTCAATATCATGTATAAACTAAAAGTGCTTTAGCGATGTACAGTAGAGCTGCACGTTCACAAACTCAGATTAACGAAGACTAAATCCTACGTCGGTAAAAAAAATCACATATTCATGAGATCAGAACTGTCTGAGCTTGATTTGATGATGTAGACTTGATGTGAATGTTTTTTTCTTATTCTGTCTGCAAAAGCACAACTGAAGGAAAATGAACTGTGAGGCACCTTTTACAGTTACATTCAAGTAACTGTTATTCAGTGCTTTTGAGAGTCAGTGTCAATAGTTTACTGATATTCTGCGTTATGCTTGCACTATATATCGGTATGGGTGCATTGATGGATGCTGGACGTTTTTTCTATACTTTTTTTTGTATTTTAATTTTTTTTATTTATTATTATACAGCATATTAAATGAAGTTTAACGATTTTAGTAACATTTTAGGAATAAACAAACCAAGTCCAATTAAGTTAAATCATGAAACGGACTAAATCTAACAGTTAGTTGATTTGAATTGATTATTAATAATTGATATAAACAAAAATACATTTAACCTTTTTTATTAGATCATTTTTTTATTAACATGAAGTAACTGTAGTGTAACTGTAGTGTTTCTTAACAATATATTTTATATTGTATTGCATATATACAGTACACTTGTATTACGTGAAGTTTATTTATAAACTAATTTCGAGAGGATCACGTGCTTATGATTGCTTGCGGCTGGTTCCACATTATCCAATTTATGATTCACCAATCAGACGATTCCTAAGCCACTATAAATACCCTAAGTTTCATATCACAGTCATCTTCGTTTTGAAGAATCCCCCCTTCCACCCCAACTCCTCCTTTCCTAGATGGGTGGCACGGTGGCCCAGTGGTTAGCACTGTTGCCTCACAGCAAGAACGTCACTGGTTCTAGTCCTTACCAAGCCAGCCGACATTTCTGTGTGGAGTTTACACGTTCTCCCCGTGCTCATGTGGGTTTCCACCAGGTTCCCCGGTTTCCTCTCACCATCCAAAAGCATGCAACTTAAGTTAATTTACTAATCCAAATTGGCATCTTAGTAGGTAGTTATCTCAAGAGCAATCACTATCTGTTCATTAGCTACTACAGCAGGGGAGTTCTCGAGATCTACCTGAGCTCAAACTCCTCTCTTGCCTTGCAAACGGGAGGGAGCCCTGGGCTCGAGGATCTATAAGCTCAGGGCTCTCTCCCAGGACAGCATGCCAAACAAGCTTTAAAATCAATCATCAGCTGAGTGTGAACTCTTGAATCTATTTTGAGATGTACATTCTACTAGACAATAGTAGTATATTTCTGCCAGAGTTTCCTTAAAGG
>CAIGQW010054109.1:18003181-18019780 GCA_903798125.1 Danio choprae | reverse complement strand
TGAATGTAATACTGCATGTAAATATTTATTAAATGAAAATTAATTAATATAAATTCTGGAAGTTTTGATTGACACTCCTCATCTGCATTTGATTTATCATTTGCAATGTCAGTTTGAGTATTTGATTTATAGTTTAAGCATTTTTTTATTTATTCATTACAGGTTTTTACTGAGTTGATCATAAACATTAAATATCAAGTGCATTTGATTTCTCATTTGGGTAGTTTTTTGAGAGTTTGATTTATTATTTTATCTTTTTAGGCATTTGAGTTTTCATTTTAATTTTGTTAGGAAAAAACCTCCATAAGAAATAATTAATAAATGACATTAAATGCATTCTGTTTTGTGTGAAGAGAATGTATTTAATTTCATTTATTATTTACATTAATTTGTTTATTATGTACTTTTCATTTAACAAATGTTTACATTCAGTATTAGATTCATATATAACTGCAGTTATATATGAAAATAACAAACAAACAGAAAAATCCAGCTCTAATCTTATAGCTTTCATTAATATTTGATGCTGCTTTGTGTGTGTTTGTGTGTATGTTTGTGTATGTGTGTATTGTTGTGTCTGCTGCTGATTGCGTCATCATCGGCCCCTTATGTGAACGTGACTCTCTGAAGTATGTCTGTTTGTTTGTGGTTCTCAGAACGTTCAGGCCAATGGTTTCACACTAGACTGAATCACATAATTTCATCTAGTAGCATCAAGGGTTCTACACTGACTGAGAGTTTGCCATATTTTTGCAGGCATTGTTGATCTTTTCACCTTCATGTGCTCACAGGCTCTCATCGCTCCTAGCCTAGGCTGCTAGTATGAGTTAGACACACAGTAAACAGATAAATGGTCCTAATTGTTCTGTGAAACTCCTGCTGATGTTTTACTCATATGCGGCTTTTGTTTGGCTATTCTTTAGCTCTCAGTTTGCTGTTCTTATGTTTTATTAAGAATAGCTTTGACATTTTGAGGATTGGAAAGCCCTTGGGCTCTGATTCTCTACACATGCATGCATATTCTGTGGTTCAAAAGATTACAACATTTTTCAGATGTCTCGACATCGAGCTCAAGCCATAATATGCGGATGTTGTTCATGCATAGTTTTATCTATGGATTATGGAAAATATTACAGTCCAATTGGGATAATACTGTAAGAAAATCACTCTATTTTATGATTATAGTGGTCTGTAATCATGCAGAACTTATTCATTAAAACACCAGGTGTTATGAGCTGATGGTAAAGGAATATTAAGCATGAAAGCACTAGAAATGATCCCTCAGGTGCTATTCAAATGAACATGTAATGTAGATACACTTTAAAACAAGGGATTAAATCATCTTTGTTACACATATTACATAAGAGAAAATGATCAATAGCTTATTTCTGCATATTCATTCTATAAGTGTTTGATAAGTTGTCAATAATGCTAATATTGTTACGTATGTAATATTCCTAATGTTAAGTTAATAATAATTATTTCTGTTATTTTGTAAAAAATTCTCAATTAAAAATAATATGCCTTTACAATATATTCAGTTCATCATTAACTACCTGTGTGTGTATGCTTAAAGGGACCCGAAAGTGGACAATTACCTCATCGTTTACTCTCCCTTCTGTGATTTTAAACCTTTATGAGTTTCTTTGTTCTGTCGAACACAAAAGAAGATATTTTAAAGAATGCTGGTTGCTAGGACCCATCAACCCCTCATGAAAGCATTTTTCAAACCATCTTATTTTGTGTTCAACAAAACAAAGACATTCAAATAGTGAGTAAATGATGACAGAATTGACATTTTTATGTGAACTGTGAGCTATTCCTTTACATATCACATAATTAAAGACATTTCAAGGAATAGTTCACCCAAAAATAAAAAAAAATGCACTCAGTAATATAATAAAGACTTTATTTTGATGACTGTTAGAAACTGGTAGTCACTGACATCCATTGATGTTTCATTAATATAAGGGTTTCCAACCTTCAAAATATCTTCTTTTATGTTTAACAAAAACAAATACAAATAGGCGATTTGTCAGTGATTACAAATTGTGTTTTATGTTGAAGCAGGCGATCCCTTTAAAATAAGTTGTTACAAAACAAGAACATTATTTTAATTGTGAGGAAATCCAGAGATCTGAAGGATACACAATCTTGCAGTCAGTGATTAATGAATGCAGATGGTGATAGGAAAAAAACATACACAGTATTTATACATATACAGTATAACGTTTTCTTCTCAAAATGACTTTCATAATTTAGTTATCATAAAGCAAGCAAAATATTTGAATATTGCACATAGTTAGATTTGAGCCAAATGAGAGAGCAACACAAGTATTCATTTACATTGATATTTTTTTACATTTCCAACACAACATTAGGTTTGGCTTTCTGTAAATTAGCTTAGGCTTGGTGTTTGTATTAAATGCTGTTCATAGTATGTTCAATCATAATTTATGTTTTCTTTATATTATCTATATTTCATAAAGTTTTTAAATATTTCCATTTCTTTCTCTTTTTTTGCTCAGAAAGTATAGTTTTAAAGGATTTATTGTAGAGTTAAAATAATTGTATATAATGTTTGTAAATTACTTCTGAATGAAATGATGAAATCTTCAACTTTCTTTCTGTTGTTTGTTTGTTTGTTTGTTTGTTTGTTTGTTTTCCTCATTCAACATAGCATTTTTGACATGATACTATTTAGAGCATGTTGTCACTTGTAGTTTAGTTTGGATCAAGAACAACACTTTTTTATTTTTCATTTTGTCCTCGTTTGTTTAGCATTCACATTTAAAGCCTATTTAGTCATTTTTAACAGAATCTAAAAGAAAGGAAAATGCATTTATGACTTTTATTTATATGTCAGAATCTACCAAACATCCAAAACGATGCTGAACACACTGATATTAGTCAGATTTGACTTTTTGTCCTTGTACAATATTGTGTGTTTGTTCAAGTCTCTCTAAAAGAATTGTCCATGTAGCACTAAGAGCTTTCTGTATTCATCCTGTCTCTAAAATATACAACATAGTAAAGCTGTTTGTTGAAGTCTGGTTTTATTGCAAACATTTCTTTTCATAAAATGCAATTTGAGGTTGTTTTTAAAAGATTTATTCTACCACAAGCTGTTGTAGATGTCAAAATAACTTTGAAGGCTGCAGGTAGAACTGCAGTCATTTTAGGCTTGTGGTATAGCATTTCTGCAGCTCACAGCATTTTTGTGGCATAAAATCAAGACATGCAGAGCCACTTATATGCAGGACTTGCCTCTTTCCTTTTTCTTGTGTTTACACTCAAAAAAGGAGGTTTTTGCTGCTTGTTCAAACTACTTATTTCAAATGAGCTGAACCAACACCATTCTGAAGATTTGTTTTGAGAAACGTAATTGTTTTATATTCAATCTACTTAAATTAGTTATGTTAACTTAATAGATTTGTGTTGGGACAACAGTAAAAAGAGATGTATTGCTCTACTGGCCATTTTGGCTCAAATTAGACTTTTCTGATATTTCGTCAAAGCATATACACTTTAAGTGTTTAATCCATCCTCAAGGCAGTCAGTATAAATACTTTAATCTCTGGTCTCTGCTTCACCTGTACAAGGATACAAAAGGAGCTTATTACACCTCTAAGCAAGCATATGCAATCATATCTACAATAAATAATCTACTCAAAATGTAAATGAGAGTTCTTTATGTGCGTTTGAAGGTTAACAAGGGCTTTGGTGTCTGTATGTTTCCTTAAAGTCCCAAAAGCTTCACAGCTGGCCTGGCTTCTTCCTGGAAGAGCTTCATTATTGATGAGGAAACAGGGATAAGCTAGTCAAGAGCTTGGACGGCTAGTTACTTCAGCTCCAGTTCTTCTAAACGCACATGCACACATGCACAAAACAGCAGTGGCCTACTTAACGTCTCAGGAAATCTGTGGGCCAATGAGTTCTCAGGAGTGGATTTTTAAAAACTGCTATTACAGAATGTTTTCAGTATTTCTGTGCTAAAGCAATCTCTTTCAGTATTTCTATGGTAAAACGTTCCTCAGAATGTCATGGAGGTTTTTCTTGCTCTAGTAGCATGTACTGTAGCTTTATTTTTAATAATCATTTATATACAAAACCACATTCAAAATTGACAAGCCCTGTTTTTATTTTCTCTTTGCCTTTTTTTTTATATATATATAAAGAGATTTATGCAAACTAAGCCTAAAAGGTCTTTGTGCTTTATCAAAACATTGCTTTGCTAAAAAGCAGAAGTTGTGTTAGACTTTTTCCATTGTCTAACAATTGGAGTCTAAAAAACGCATCAAAAACTAGTATTACCTGTCATTTAATGAAAACACATTTAATAGCTGTTGTTTTCATTTAATTTTCATTTTTAATCTTCAACTTACAATATGAGCATAATCTTGATTATGTAATTATTTAAGCTGTTCATGTAGAGAACAGATGAACAAAGATGCATCACTTTTTTTATGTTCAACATGACAAAGCAGATTATATTTTTATTTTTGCAGTGACAGCATTAACAGGCAAATATGAGCAACACAATATTGCATAATATGGATATGATTTTAAATATGTATGGTTTAAATATGAACAAAACTCATAACTGGCATATTTATATGACCATTAACCAACAAGATTAGCTTGACAATATAAATCTATCTGTGTAAACTACAGGTATAAAATAATAGTTATTATTATTATTATTATTATTATTATTATTATTATTATGTAAATGTGTATATAAAAAGAATAAAATAAGCAAAAGTTTTACTTAACATTTTATAGCAAGTTATAATGTGTGAAAATGATGGACAGCCTTCAGATTTTTCTGTCAGTTATAAAAAAAAAAATAAATAAATAAATAAACACTTTATAATAATATTGGTTAAAGCAAAACCCGGGTGTAAAGTCCCAATAAGTAAAGACTGTACCACTAGGGCAACAAATAGCATGAGTTTTTGGAGGGACTAGTTTGTACTATCAGTGACAGATGGGGGAAGCATTTAAGAAACACATACAGTATACGTAAACATTTTTGCAATTATAAATTTAAAGTACTTAAAATGTGATATATGTGAATATTTTAAGAGCAACTTCTCTGTTTTTTATATAAATACTATACCATAAAATGCAAAATAAATATACTGACTGTGGTATAATCTCTTATTTAACAATCTGTAAATAATGTGTAAATAAATAATCTGTAATAATATTTCATTGATTCTCCATTAGATTCAATAAGCCAGCCATTCTCCTGCGCATTCCTCAATAACCATATCAAGCTATTCTAATACTTGGCACATACAAAAGTTCTAATATTTATATACATTCATTTATGCACATATTATGTACATTTTTCTTCCCCCAGAGCCCTGTTTGATTATGACATAACGAAAGACTCCGGTCTGCCCAGTCAAGGGCTGAACTTCCGCTTCGGCGATATCCTGCACGTCCTGAATGCCTCAGACGAGGAGTGGTGGCAGGCACGGCATGTGACCACAGATGGCGAGATGGAGGAGATGGGCGTCATTCCCAGCAAGAAGAGGTATGTTGTGCCCCCATGCATTCCAGAGCACAGGGGGATGTCAAAAGAAAAGCTCGGTTAACCTTCTTTACCATTATTCATGCAATTTGTACATTTAATGCCACATTACCCACAGCTCATAATCTTTCCGTTAATGTTTCTTACACAATGTCTTCTGTTTCAGTTCACTGCTATTGTTCATTTAGATTTGGTTATCACCCACTGTGCATGGTCGTTGTTATTAATGAGCAGTGCATTCATTCTATATATACACCGTAGTATACTTTCTTTAAATGCTTTGGCTAAAATTTCTGCCTCAGTCTTTTCTGTGTGATGAGGTTCCAGCTTGAGCACTTTTTCTTAAAAGTTTTTATAATTGTTTAATCTTTAAATCGGCCTCACGGAGGCACAGTGGGTACCACAATCGTCTCACAGCAAGAAGGTCGCTGGTTCGAGCCTCGGGCTGGGTCAGTTGGCATTTCTGTGTGGAGTTTGCATGTTCTCCCCATGTTGGCGTGGGTTTCCTCCGGGTGCTCCGGTTTCCCCCACAAGTCCAAAGACATGCGGTACAGGTGAATTGGGTAAGCTAAATTGTCCGTAGTGTATGAGTGTGAATGAGTGCGTATGGATGTTTCCCAGTGATGGGTTGCAGCTGGAAGGGCATCCGCTGCGTAAAACATATGCTGGATAAGTTGGCGGTTCATTCCGCTGTGGCGACCCCAGATTAATAAAAGGACTAAGCCGAAAAGAAAATGAATGAATGAATGAATAATCTTAAAATCCTGTTAAACTAATATTTCCCCCCTTTTTTTGCTGTTTAAAATTATTTTATGTATAGATTTAGTTTTGCCCTTGTCACAGACTCAGGGACCATTTACAGAACAATATTTTTAGCCAGAAATAGAAACTTTTTATGCATTTTGAATTATTTGTTTGATAACAGCATTTTTGAAAACTGTTAAATTTGAAAAAGATCCTTGCAATGAAATTGATTTAGGACTGACAATGTCTGCTTTATTTGGATCAAAGTCATAGGTTTATGGCCACCTGACATTACAAAGTCTAATTAAAGCCCTAAACTTCAGCTCTGATGTGTGATGCTGTGAGCGTTTCTCTTTCATTCTCTCTACACAACTGTTTGCTGATAATTGACTTCTCACCTCGTGATAAAAATGAACCTCTCTCTCGTCTCCCCACTGATCACACGCCACTGTCAGCAATGATCCTTATTTTTAGAAACAAGTTGGGATTTCTCTTTGGGAAAGTTTTGCTAAATGCTACAATGAAATTTAAACACACACTATAAAGGTATCCGCTTCATATTTTGTGATCATTTATAATATTTGTTGGTTGGAGGTCTTAAAGATCATCCTTAAATGATCAGTTACTTTCAGATTACTTGCTGTGCACAGTGTTTCTATTATCCATTTCCTAACTAACATTATTTCCTTCCCTCAAAAAATGAGATTCTTTTAGAAAATTGTTTTACCTAAACCAGAAGATTTTACTGGGGGGAAAAACGTGTATTCTAATGTTCTTGTATTTTGCATTAATTGCCTTTTCTTATTGTTTTATTCTTATTGTCCCTAATTTTATTTAGCTTCCTTCAGTACACTGTAAAAAGCGAACATTTGACTTTACTTTTTTTTAAAAAGTCAGTAAACCCGTTGCTTTTAAAGTGATTAGTTAACTTTAATTAGTTAACTTAAAAAAAGTGAGTAAACCTATTGCCTTAAAATTATGTACATAATTATAAAAATTAAGTTAACTTAAAAGTTCTAAATTACAGTGGGTTTTTTAAGTAAAGTAACGAATCGCTTTTTACAGTGTTGTTATTTAACCCTCCTGCATCCTTAGGCTGTGTGTCCACTAAAACGTTTTTTTCTCAAGCTGAGCATTTGTATTCTGTCAATGGTAGTGCAGAATTTTTGAGCCCCAGTGGCATAGTGAGGCGTTGAGCAGACATTTTATGGTCAGCGTTTAGTCCTCGTCATTTTTTTCCAAACGTTACAAGTTGAAAAACACATCGTCCATCAGTGTCAGCATTCCAATCACGCTATGTCAGTCGCGTCTTTTTCATTCTCCAATCAAATAAAAGCAGAGGCGGGGTTTACGTTGAGGTGACAACAATGTTGGTGTTGTCAAGACGACTAAGGAGACTAGCTGTTTCAAGTTATCTGGAACTGTATGAGTTCACAAGTCATGAATATCACAATATTATTGAATATTACAATTATAACAATATCGACAGCAGTGCTCATGCGCAATACGCAGCTGATTCAGTGGTTGCCTAGCAACAAAAATCGCAGCTCACTTCTTTTTTTTTTCTTACCAACAAAAAAAGGCAGTGCAGTGTGCCTTATATTCTCAGAATCGAAAGTGCGTTCAGTGTGATTAACCCCATTAGAATGGTATTCTTTTCTTAGTATTCTTATTTTTGATTTACACTACAGTAGGTATAAAAATGGTTACGCTCAGGGCCTTCAGGACAAAAACATCACCATTGGAACCCATTAAAACTGCAATATTTCATTACAGTGCCATTTAAGCAATAAGTCATACATTGTTGTTTATTTGCCTGTGGAGCAAATAATCATATTTCTCCCGTTTTTCAACACACTATGTACATTTACTTAATGAACTCACTACAGTTGTTGGAAATCAGCATTGAAAAAACTTGACCTAGCTCTGTTTTTCCTCTTTAGGGTGGAAAGAAAAGAAAGAGCCCGGTTAAAGACGGTCAAATTCAACTCTAAATCTCGAGACAAAACGGTAAGTGTTTGCTGCTCAAATATTAACCATGTCAAGCATGACAAAAACATGCTTTTAAATTACATGTTAAACACTAATACATTATAAATGTGCCTTTTGTGTAAAAAAAAAAAAAAGAAAGTGAGTTGGTTTACTTGAAGTCATGTCGACATATCCAGAAATCAGAAAACAGTGATGAACATGTCTATTTTGAAACATTGCTATTTTTATGGTATTTTGAGATGAAAAGCGCTAACAAGTTATTCAGCATTAGAAACATTTTGTTGCACCTTTGTCTTGCGTGACATTTCAAAAGCCAAATCTGTTCTCACATAGGACGACTAACAGCTGGCGGGTGCAAACTCTAACAGTAGTGAATGATGCATGCAAGTCGTGAATCATTCTTCTTGTTTAAAGTTTCTATTTATGAAATGAATTCACCTCTCTTTTACTGGATGTAGTGTACTAATCCTGTATGTTTGTTCACAAAAGTCTTAACCGCATGTGACTATTAGGGCTAAACGATATGGCAGTCTATTATACATTATTAGTGTTTTTTTGGGGTTTTTTACAAGTCACTGTAAAGATGGTAAAGAAAAGATTCACATTTAAACGAGGTAGTTTTTTAACTTTGCGTTTTCAATTTCCACAAAGATATGAATTAGTAAATATAAAGCACCAAATCTACATAGTTTACAGTGGATCATTTAGCATTGAAGACTAAAGTAATAAATGATTAAAAACAAAATCAACTTTGTCATGACAGGAAATATGAGTTTAGAAATGTCTAATATATTAATATATTAAAATGTTTAATAGATTGATTAAAAAAATAATAGAAATTAAGAAATTTAACAATAGGTTTTATTTTATATATTTAAATATAATTTGGTTATTTCATATAATAATATTTCTATGTGTACTTTGTTAGAATTAAATGTAGTAGGTGCAGTGTTGGTCCATGAGCATAGGAGAATAAAAAGAGTAAAAATGAAGTGATGTTTTATATATTATTCCAAATAAATAATTATATTTAATTATTTATGTTCCCTTTATATGCACTAATATCACAATCATTATTAGACGAATAAAGCATTCTTAAAGGGCACCTATTTTACCCCTTTTTAAGATTTAAGAGAAGTCTTTTGTGTCTCCAGAATGTGTCTGTAAAGATTCAGCTCAAAACACCCATCAGATTATTTATTATACCTTTTAGAATGTTGGATTTGTTTGCTTTGAACACTATGTAGCTGTTTTGGTGGCCTGTGCCTTTAATGCTGGTTCTCCCCGCCCACTGTTCCCACGTGCCTGTCAGAGTGTGCCTCAGATGCGTCAGATACCAGACAGACATGGAGGAAGTAGATCTCATGTAACATTTGTGACAAATACTACAGTAAGAATTTTCCCACTGATTATTTGATGTATTTGTTGTGGAGTTAATTCAAGCCTTTCTGCGATGAGTCACACACAATGTCGTTACAAAGTTCACACACACAGACACACACACACACACACACACACAGCGGACACCCACACAGGCACACACAGTTCGTGTTTAACTTTGCTCTGTTTTTGCACGGCAAATGTGACAGGATACGCGTTAATATGCACTTCTGTATGGATATCCGTTATGTTAATGTACAAAATAAACCTGATTTAATGTCCATGAACTGGGATTAAAGCGTCTTCTTTTATAATTGTACTGACACACGGCTGTGGTGATAAAGTAAAGCTGAAGTAAATCGCTGTAATTCATTACACACATGCATTGTTTTAAAAACATTTTAAACTTGTAAAACTCATTCTTGATCACATTTGATGATGATTAATGATCACAACAAGCCAAACAGATCTTTTAATCCCGGTTGCTTTGCGCACGTCCTTTGTTGTTGATATGATCATATGCGTTACTACGGAGACATGTTAATACGCGGCTGTCAATAAATTCAGTGGGCGGGGAAACCGCACTCCTACATCAAGTTGCGGTCGGCCTCAAATTGAGAGGGATTTGGATCCTATTTTAACGTCAGGAAACAAAAAAAAGAGACTTATTGTGTTTATATCACCCTAATATGACTGTGGACACACTATACCTACAAACAGTTCTGTCCAAACAGCTTACAAAAGATGAATTTCATCATAGGTGCCCTTTAAACATTATATACTACAACATGTAATAGTAAATGTAACACTTTAATATACAGTATGGCACACATTACTTACTATTATTCACAGTATGCTATTTATTATTTATTACAGATTTCAATATATATATTTTCCCACTTTTTTAATAGACTTCAAAAGTTTCTTCATTTAGAGTCATACATGCACTATGCCATGTATATACCAAAGTAAGGTTTCCAACAATTATAACGGTTGACATTAAGGAAGAAATGTGGAACTGGTCTGAACACAATCCACAATCTTTGAAAAATTAAGTAATTAAATTATGCAAAAATTCACAATGTTCATTCTGTATATATCATCACAATATACATATATTGGCCATATTTTATATAAGGTACTGTATATTGCCCAGCCCTGATGATTGTAAATCTTTAGCCTTTGCAGCAGTATTAGGTTTAGCAAACTCCTGCACCGGATCGGCTCATCATCCACTCTTCACTGTCTTTGCATTTTCAACTGCATTCACTAATGCAGCATGAGTGCATGAACATTTCAGAAAACAGAAAGATATACTGTACTGTACTGTATACGCTTGCCATTGACGTCAACTGCTCTCCACTTCTCTTCCTGCACATTACTCAACTCTTCATCTTTTTTTTATTTATTTTTTTATTGTAGCTTTGTTCCTAACCTTTTGATCAATGGCACTCACTAACTTTAATCAACTAACAATTTTGAAGGGTTAGTGCATGTTTTTGATTTTGTTATCTAACCAAGGCCATAATTATATCTTGAGCATTGGGGAGATACATTTTTGAGGGCAAACTATGTCAAATAAGTGATTCAGTGTCTTCAATTCAAAGCAACAAAAACTGAGAGAAAGTTCAAATCGCTTCACAGCATTACTGTCATTTTACATTTTTCCTCAAAGTTTTTCAAACATTGAATTTTTAGCTATTTGTATTTCAGCTCACTTTTTTCACTGTACCAATACCATGTCATGTTTGGTATCCGTGAACAGTACATCTCTGCCACCTTCTAAGTGGTACTGAAGTGTGTTCAATCTGATAACAAGTAAACAGTGGTAAATACAAGTGTAACTGCAGACTAAAACATTCTGTGCGTGTTCACTTTCGATCACTTCCAGAGCTACAGTCGAAGTGTATTTGATCTGATTGCTTTCATAGTGTAGATGCTCAGATGCATTAGAAAAGCCCCCAAAAACGTACTCTTTACCTACCTCTACCTCTCTACCTGTTTGTTACAGAATGTGATCTGAGAAAGCACATTAAAACAAAGTTAAAAACAGGCCAGATATTATATCACTGATGATCGCTAAAGCAGATAAGCCTAAACATTAAACCTTTAACACTCCTCAATGTCTGTGGTGGTTATGATCCTGTTATAAACTCACTTTGTTTACCTTCCATACCTTGGTTGTGGTTACTACCCTTTAATTGTACGTATCTGATGTTCAGTAATCCCTCATACACTCTACTGTGTCTGTTGCCATCTCCAAACCAAAAACTGCTTTCCTATTTATTTAAAAGCTCCAGCACCAACAATTTTTGTCATTCCAGCCTTATATTATTGGATGGCGGTGGCCACAGAGTCAGTAACATGGGCATCTGTTAAGTTGGGCATTTGTTCATACTTCAACTAGACACCCAACACCATTCCATCTGTTCTTCCTTTTTTGTTTTCCCTCCCTCCCTCCCTCCATCCCTCCCTTTCCTTCCCAGCAGTCCCTCAATGACAAGCGTAGAAAGACCCTGTTTTCGCGAAAATTCCTTTTCTCCAAGAACAAGGACCCCGGTGAGCAGGACACAAGCGATGTTGACCGTAAGTACACAACCTGGGGACACAGAGAAGCACTGGACGTGTGCTGGACAGGGTAGCGCCACATGCGGCTAAGCCAAAACCGATGAACGAAACTCCTGCTTGTGCGACAACACTGAAAATGTTTGCAAATTCAGTCGATCCGTTTAGCATCAATGTGAGAACAGAATGTCCACTGAAAGTCTGTTGCAAAGCAGGAGTGATGTTCATCGGTAAGAACACATATGTTGTTCCAGTAATCACTGTTATTTTTGTGGTTTTCTCCCATTTCTTGCTCTCTACTGACTGCTCCACAGGACCTGAGTGACGACAAAGGCTTGAGTAAGTCCACAAAGGCTTCAGCAGATCTTCCCCACCGACCCCATCAAACTCCCATCATTCCCATTTAAAACTGCACGTTTAGCACAGATATTCTGTTAGAAATGTGTTGCGTCTGCAGCCTTTTTGTGTGTAGTTGACTATAAACACTAAGTTTGCTGATTGGCACTGTGTTCAGGCCCTTCGTTGCCCATTATGGCTGAACATGGTTTAATCATTCACTCATAAAGGGATAGTTCACCCAAAAATTAAATATCTGTCATCATTTTCTCACCCTTCACTTGTTCAAAACCTATTTGGGTTTCTTTCTTCTGTTAAAGATAAATGAAGATATTTTGAAGAATGCTGTTTGATGGTAACCCTTGACTTCCATAGTATTTTTTCTACCACGGAAGTCAATGGTTACCATCAATCAGCATTTTTCAAAATATCTTAATTTGTGTTCAACAGAAGACAGAAACGCATAAAGGTTTTAAAAACCACACAAGGGAGAGTAAATGATGAGGCAATTTTTTTTTTTTAGATTTTGCGTGAACTATCCCTGTAAAATTTGTATTAAAAATGTATTCATTAATTAGCACTGAAAATACTTGTGTTTAGGGTAAGGGTTCATAAACCGGGTTTTGTTTGTTAGTAATAATGAATTAAATTAAAATGATGCTACATAACTTATCCAAATTTTTTTTAAAAAGAGAAAAGGGATATATTTTATGAAATCTCTTTCAGCGATTTTGACCCTTGGACTCTCGGATGTCATTTAAAATATCTTTCATTTTTTCCCCCCGAAGATGAACAAAGGTCAATAGCGAGTAATTAATAACAGAATTTAAATTTTTGAGTAAACTAAATAGTTTAGTAATAAGAGAATTATATATTGCAGAAAAATTACAAAAGAAAATGTAATACAACATATGGCAAAACAATCCTTGACTTAATTAAGTCATCTTAATTAAATGTAAGTTTTTGGTCAAACTGAGCAGCACAATTAAACAAATAAATAAATGAATCTTCAAGATAAAGCAGTCACTCAGAAATACATACCATTCTTCTAAATTAAAAAACGTGGATGAAAGATGAAAAATTAAATTGAGAGTTTAATTGAGTAAATACATTTTGTCTAAGGGGTTTGGTTGATTTAACAAAAAAAAGCTTTCAAAAGCCCCTTTTAGTGCTTTAAACAAACGCCTACACAAAGTACACTGCAAAAAATGCTTTTCTTATTTTTGCCTTTTTTCTTTTTTTTTGTCCCAATATCTAAAAATTCTTAAACCAAGAAGCATTTTCTAGATGAGCAAAAAATATTGTCTTGTTTTCAGAGATATTATGCCAAAATTGAGTGAGTTTTTCCTTAAAACAAGCAAAATAATCTTGTTTTCACTTTGACATAAGATTATTTTGCTCAGCCCATTGGCAGATTATTTTGCTTGTTTTAAGAACAACAAGACAAAAACTCAGAAAAGCAGTTTTTGCAGTGTATTTTTCCCTTCCTTATTCCCTTTGCTAAGCAATCAGTATTTTTATTCAGTGTATAGTTTTGCCTGATGGATGATGAAATGGTGGGCTTTTTAAACGTAAGCAACCATCTAGAAGGTGCATAGCAATGCCTGGAAAACCACCCGCAGCATACCACAGTAACTACACTCTCAGAAGAATGCTGTCACTCAGGCAATACTTTTTCTAATGCTAATAAAATGTAACTTTATTTGTCATCGAAGAATGCATAATGACACATTAAATGTCAATATGCTTTGAAATGATGCTACCTCAGTGACAGATTTAGCACTTTCTTCTGATGGTGTAAGGGATTCTGCTTTGGTTGATGATTTGCAAAGAAATCTTTTTAGGGGACAAATAATTCAAATGCAAATAATTTTGTGGTGAGAAGTCATTTAAAGGGATAGTTCACCCCCAAAAAATGAAGATTCTGTCATAATTTACTTATACTATTGACTTGTTACAAACCAGTTTGAGTTTTTGTTTTGTTTAACACAAAAGGAGATATTGAAAAATGCTTGAAACTTGTGACCATTAACTTCCATAGTATTTGTTTTTCCTACTATGGAAGTCAATGATTACAGCTTTCCAACATTCTTTAAAATTTCTTCTTTTATCTTCATTAGAATTAAAATAAAAAAGACAAACTGGTTTGGAGCAAGTCAGCGGTGAGTAAATAATGACAGAATAATATTTTTTAGGTAAACTATCCCTTTAACCCTCATGTTCTGATTTATGGTCTGATCTAGATGACATTTTTAAATGTATTTATTTATCTAACTAGTTGTATATTACTATATATTATTATTCTAAAGTTTTGGTTCAATATATATATATATTTTTTTTATTTTAAGAAATACATTGTCTTCATCAGTGCTGAATCTATTTGTTCCATCCATCTGACCAAATACAGTAAGAACAATAACTTTGTGAACAATTTTTAGTCTTCTGAACATTTTTAATTTCTGTCTCTCATAATAATAATAATAATAATAATAATAATAATAATATTAATATTAATATTAATAATAATAAAACTGTATAATCAAAAAATTCCAAACTTTTGAATCACAGCGTGAAAGTAGTCCATCACAACAGAACACGAGGGTAAAGATCTGCATGATTGATTGATTGGTTGTGAAAGAAGGTTATTTACTGTACAATCCTCCATGATTCTGAATGTCTTTTCTCTGATGTATACATTGATCCACTGTTTGGTGGTGGAGTGAAGCCCTTCTGTCTATCAGTGTTCAGAGCACCATGACCGTGTTAAGACCGTGTTCATTCAGACGTTCATTCAGAGGCTGTCAGATTATTTGAAATATTGTGCTGTGAATGCAATTTAATGGCAAATTGAGAAAATGCAGAAGCCTAAAGAGTCTCTCTGGTTCTTAACACTGCCATCTGCTGGTCACTGCTCTCCTCTGTCTGATTCCCTAAAAGCTTTAGTTTTTTTTTTATGTCTGTGGTGTTTATTTTCCCCTTTTATGGTTTCAGAGCATGTAACATCTAATGCCAGCGATAGTGAAAGTAGTTTCCGTAAGTGTGTTTCCCTTTATTTCCTTTGATGTTGTTAATTGAATGAATATTTTTTAGTCGTTTGTGTTTAATAGATTTCTTTCCCACAGCTTTTCTTTTGTTATATGCACACATACACACACACACACACACACACACACACACACACATCACAGGGAAACATCCATACACACTCATTAACACTCATACACTACGGACAATTTAGCTTACCCAATTCACCTGTCTTTGGACTTGTGGGGGAAACCGGAGCACCCGGAGGAAACCCACGTGAACACGGGGAGAATATGTAAACTCCACACAGAAACGCCAACTGACCCAGCTGAGGCTCGAACCAGCGACTTTCGTGCTGTGAGGCGATTGTGCTACCCACTGCGCCACCGTGCTGCCAAACATATAAATATATAAACATATTTACCATACAGAGGCTTTAGTATGCCTTGTATGTTGGTTTTGTGTGATAAAACAGGTGGTTGTTATATGTGCACTTTGCTATAGCCTTCAAATAGCATGTCACAGTCACTTGAGCATGTTTTGAGTCTGTGTTTTGTTAGCGGTTTTGTAAAACATAGGCTGCCGTTCACATCGAGTGGTCTGAAAAACCTGTTGAACTTTTATTTAGTGCTATGCCGCGCAAATACATCTCATCTGAACTGAGTGAAAATCAGAGACACAAAAAAAGCACGAACGCTGCTTCTGTGGGACGACTGAGAAAGATATTTGAAACTATTAATCAAGCATACAGAGGAAAAGCAATCATTTGAACAATCAATATCATAATTCAATTACATCTGTTCAATTTTTATGTTACTAGTCATCCAGCTGCTAGTAGTTCATTAATTAATTCAATATTTATTTATTTCCGAATTGTTATATAATATAAATGAATATAAAACTAATTACTTAAATGTTTTTACAAATATATAATTTTGCTCACTTTTGATTATATATATGATTAAATGTATATGATTATATATAAATAATATATAGCAATATTCTATATATATATA
>CAIGQW010054109.1:17988833-18002781 GCA_903798125.1 Danio choprae | reverse complement strand
TTCACAAGAGGGCTAATATTTTTGATTTAATCTGTTAATAAATATCATTATCATAATTTTTAATTAATTAAAAAAACTAGCTGACTCCAAAAAATTAAATAGTAATGTATCATTAGTGTATTTAGCATTATAAATAATTTGCTACTTAATGTCCTTTTAGCTGTTATACATAACAAGTCCTCTCTGCATTGTAAAAAATCTCTATTAACAGTTTCCATATTTTGTGATTCACAAGTGTTTTCTGTTTATTTACGGTTGTGAATTGCATTATGGGATGTTGATCTGTGCTCTGTCTACTTTTGATGTTAAAAATTCAACTCTACAGTTTAACAAAGTGACTTTTATTAATATTTTAGTTGTTTGAAATAATATAATGTATAGAAAATAATAAATAGAGAAATAAGAATAAATGTGCTGGCAGCTTAGGTTTACAGTAATATACAACACCAACCCAGACAATATATCACTTTGAACTATTAAAAATGTTAATAAAAGTCACTTTTTTAAAGGTTAAATGTTGTTGGAAGAAAGATCAAGGTCCCATAATGCAGCTCAAAAGCATAAATAAATGGGGAACATGAATCACACAATACGGAAAACTGCTAATTTACTAATATTTGTACACTGTAAAGTTGAGGTTTTAATTCATATCTAATGATATAATTAAAAAATCTGATTTTTCGAAAACACTTCTCCAAATGAGAAGCTATGAGAAGCTTCTCAAAATCTTTAGTCTTCTGTAACAATTATATGATGGTAATAATTTTTGTTTTTAAATAAAATAAACACGACACATTATAAAAAAAAGTTTACATAAACTTTGATAAGCTCTATTTAACTTTAACCTTCATGTAAATGTGAAACACTACAGTATTGAGTTTTATGCTATACTAACTTTAACTGAAGCTGTGCATGCATGTTGTTTAAATGAAACTCTCTAACAGTTTAATTCAGCAGTACTCATGTCAGTGTTTCTCACTTTTTTAGGTGGACAGGAGGATTATGTTCTCTCCTATGAGACAGTCACGCAACAGGAAGGTGAGAGTCTTGCAGAATATATTTTAAGCTTTTTTTAGTATGATACACCAGATTTCATCCATGTATTATTGTGTAACTCTGCCTATCATTGTGGTTTTACAGTGAGTTACACTCGTCCAGTCATTATCCTTGGACCCATGAAAGACAGAATCAACGATGATCTCATCTCTGAGTTTCCAGACAAATTTGGATCATGTGTTCCCCGTGAGTTTATAATTATCATTTTCGTTTTTTCCTCAAATATTATCGGTAACACTTTATAATAACTGCACACTATGAACCATTTATTAAGCATTAACAAATAGTTTATCGTTTGTTAAGCATTAACTCTACTATTTAGCCGTTTTCAAATACAGCTACAAATGCTGTATTCGTGACTTATAAGCACACACACACACACACACACACACACACACATATATATATACCTAAACCCAACTACTACCTTACTAAGTATTAATAAGCAGCTAATTTGTAGTTTATTGAGCTAAAAGTCTTAGTTAATTGTTTGTTAATAGCGTGAATTTTACATTAAAATAAAGTGTGACCAAAATATTAATTTCGAGATACAAAAATGAAACTGTACCTACAGTATCTATATCGGATGAAAAATAAATCTTTGCTATCACATCTAAAAATAGTATATACAATTGTTGTACAGTTTGCTGAATGTTTAAACATAATGTTATATTTAACAAATAGCTAAATATAAAATTCTAGTAATGAAAGTAAATGATTAACAAAGTATGAAAATACAGTTATTAAGGCCATTATAAATGTGCTCATAAGCCAAGAATACAGCATTTGTAGTTGTATTTATAAACTGCTTACTAATGTCTATTAATGTAGAGTTAAAGCTTAAAAAATGATGAACTAACTATCTGCAAATGCGTAATAAATGATTCATAGTGTGCAGTTATTATAAAGTTTTACCATATCATCTGCTCTGTTTTAATGGTCATTTCTGTTGTCTGACCAGACACGACTAGACCAAAGCGAGACTACGAGGTCGATGGCAGAGACTACCATTTTGTGATTTCAAGGGAGCAAATGGAAAAAGACATTCAGGATCACAAGTTCATCGAGGCCGGACAGTATAACAACCACCTGTATGGGACGAGTGTGCAGTCTGTGCGAGAGGTTGCAGAAAAGGTGAGCCAGTTCGGCTTGTTCGGAAGTAATAAAGGAATTTATGGGTGCAATAAAAAAAGATTTTTTGTTTTTGCGAGTTGCATGACCTTTAGATTTGGCATTGTTCATGCATCATTTTTCACTTGACAATCTTTTTCATTCATCTTTTTCTTTAAGGGCAAGCACTGCATTCTGGATGTCTCCGGCAATGCCATCAAACGGCTCCAGTTGGCACAGCTTTACCCCATAGCTGTGTTCATCAAACCAAAATCAATGGAGAATATTTTGTACGTTATTTTGGTTATTGTATCAATCTTTCTGTTTAACCTTGATTATATTTGATTAATGACGGGTCTTCTGTGTGTTTCTCAGAGAGATGAATAAGAGGTTGATGGAGGAGCAGGGCAGGAAGACTTATGACAGAGCCATGAAACTGGAGCAGGAGTTCCTAGAACACTTCACCGGTGAGGCCAGCTGTGACCTTTCTGATTGGTCATTGTCACCTACAGTTATTTCTTACTTTCCTGGAAAAAAAAAAAGCGCTCTACATTTTCTACATTTTCCAGTTCACTACAAAATGTATATTCTGTTATTTACTCTCCCTCATGCCAAACCCCTTTGCTATTTGGAATGCAAACAATAAAAAATGTACTTGTACTGGAACTTAGTATGCTTAAAAACAATACTGGGCCTAATTGAATGTCATTGTATGATTAAAACCATGTGGTGGCACAATGGTTTAGTTGTTAGCTCTGTTGCCTCACAGCAAGGTCACTGGTTCGAGTCCCTCTGCTTACTAATGTTCTCCCCCACAGTCCAAAGACATGCGGTACACTGTAGGCGAATTGGCTAACTAAATTAGTGTATGAGTGTGTGAGAATGAGAGAGTCAATGGGTTTCTCCAGCACTGGGGGTTCATGAGTTAGTGCTCTCTCAGTGCTGGGTTGCGGCTGTAAGGGTGTCCACTGGTAAAACATATGTGCCAGAGTAAATGGTAGCTCATTCTTCTGTGGCAACTAATATGAAGGAAAGTGAGTGGGTGATTAAAACAATTGAGATATTTGCAAATATGTTGATATGTTAATTAAGGATGCACATCATTTTTGCCTGCTAAAATTATTGGCCATAAACAACTTTTTTGGTTTTTTTGGCAGAAAGAGAAAAAAAACTAGCTAAAAATATGAGCTGGGAAAAAAGCTATGCTGCAGCGTATTACCCAGCAGTGTTCAGCGCACTAGTTTCACTCTTCCTCCAGTCATAGTCACTGCACAGTGTGAAGTAGCTTTCAAAATGGATGCAGAAGGCTCTGTGCTATGAAACCCATTAATTTATGTGTTTGTGGTTGCACTGACCAAAGGGCTAGAGCAGTGATCAGTCACTGCTGAAAATAGCCTAGTTTTGTTGACTGTATTTTCACTCAACAAACTAAGAGCTGTCATAAATAACCAAGGAAACATACAGTTGAAAGCAATAGTTCATCCAAAAAAAACCACCCATATTTAATTTACCCTCAAACCTTCCTCTGTGTATATTACTTTCTTCTTTCAGGAGAACACAGGAGTATTTTTACATTTTACTCTGGCTCTTCAATGCTGTATAATGTGTTGGGTAGTGGCCCTTTTTTGAAGCTTTCAAAAGTGTATAAATACATGGAAAGTCAGTTAGTTACCGGCGTTTAGTTATCCTGGTTTGTTTACTCTAATCAGAGATTCCGCTATGAATGCGTCATACATCAAGTCAAATATCAGCCAAGAAGATGTTGAGAATGCACATTTGGCAGCCAATAGAAGTCAGTGATTTGAGATTATGATTTAAATATTTGAAATACTATTGTTACAAAAACATATCAATCTGCTTCATAAGACTGCTTTATACAGTGTATGGGTTAGTTTTACAGTGGATTTATGTACTTTTTGAAGCTTCAAAAAAGGGCCTCTACCAACACAATTATATAAAACTGTTCAGAGTGTGTTCGTCTGAAAGAAGAAAGTCATATAAATGTTTATGAGGGTGAGTAAATTATAGAGTAATTTTCATTTTTGGGTAAACTATTACTATAATGAATTTGTTTTGCAGCTTCAGTGATTATAATATACTGTAAAAAATGCTGGGTTTCACACAATTCCTTCATGTTGTACCAACACAAATCGATTAAGTTAACTTAATTGTTTTTACAAATTTAAGTGGATTGAACATAAAACTATTAAGTTGTCCCCAAAAAATCTCAAGAATTGTGTTGATTTGGCTCATTTTAAATTTGTTTGAACATGCAGCATAAATTATATTTTGAGTGCAGGAACTGATATGCTTTTCTGTGTAGTCAGATTATCATACAACTTTAGTGAGGAGTTGAATGATACTCAACAATGCTATGCTTGTTTTTATCTTCCCCCTCAGCCATTGTTCAAGGGGACACGTTGGAGGAGATCTACAACCAGGTGAAGCAGATCATCGAGGAGCAGTCTGGACCCTTCATCTGGGTGCCCGTCAAAGAGAAATTGTGAGAGGGCCGGAGACAAATAAACCTTACTCTTCTTTTAACTTTTTGTATTTTTTTTTTTAATCTTTCTGTTTTCTTTTTTTTTCTTTTTCTTTTTTTTTATATTAACATGGCCTGCTGCTTGCATTGGCTTTCCAACCCCTGAGCATAAAAAATGCATTTTCTTTGGATGGGTTTGGGGTTTTTCCTCTTTCTCTCATGCCTCTCTTTGAAACTGCTGTCTAGAACTTGCATCAAAATCTCTGCATGTGATCCTCTACTGGGAGGAGACGTGCTTGACCAGCGACTTACTGGACAGATTATACGGTACAGATTCCTTAATGTTTAAGGGAGGTGACTTTCTCGAAGGAAAACCAATGAGTTAATGCATTATACACATTTTGGTTTGTTCTATTTGATTTTTTCCCCGTATATGATCAGATGCTTTCATGTCTGTCTCTGGAAAGACATAAAGCAAAACTTTGCACGTTTTTGCATGTTTGGATTATTCTGTTTCAGTTAACATATTGTTCTTACGTTTTTATGTCAGACAGATTTGAACCATGTGAATTTCAGCCACCATATGACTTTAGTTTTCTTCTAAAATCAAGCAACCCATTCACTTGACGCAGCTGATCTGTTTTTGTCGCCAGTGCACAAAGAGGACGAAAAAAAATGAATATTTGGCACAAAAGTTCTTCTTTTTATATTAAATGTCTATTTGTCTTAACGATCTGTGTACATTTTAATTAAGGTGCATCTGGGAGTAGCTTTTAGTGGAGGCGAAAAAAGGAACAGGCTAACGATTATATTTCAAATCCAGGTGACGACATATTCTTACTTCGAGAAACAGCAATGCAAATAAGAGAGTATAAATTGTAATGTATATTCAACCCTCAGTATACTGCCTATTTTGTTATAATGAAAGTCTATATTGAGCTTTAATTGAACTCTACACCTATGGGAATTATTTTCTTTATAATGTCAAGCATACACTCGAATGATTATGCGTGTATGTATATAAAATAAATATAAATAGATATATATATATATATTTTTCCTTTACTTTTACCACCATCACTTTTGTTGTTTCTGGTTTGTCTTTATGCAAAAACACTGACACACGCACACTGGGCTGAATGGTGGGTTTCCATTTGCGTCTGCTCCAACAATATGAAAACAAAACTCAAGTTGGCAGTTTGTAGTATTCGGCTCTCTCTCTCTCTCTCTCTCTCTCTCTCTCTCTCTCTCTCTCTCTCGTACTTCTGTCATATTTGCTTTCTCATGTGACGTGCATGATTTCTAAAAGCAATAGTCTTTATCAGCGAGAAGCGGAGGAGAGGGATTTGGCATGAACTATTATTAACCCGAAAGGCTGTATGTGAATTGCTGAATGCCCGTAGCTGAAGAGAGATTTGCTTTGCCTTTAACTGTCCATCAGGGGGCGCGGACGGCCTCCCCGCTTCATTTTTTTTTTTAAGTTCAACTCGGAGATGATTGTTTTCTAAAAGATTGCTTCTCTAAACTGTCATCATGGCTTTCTAACACATTTTTGACTAGATGATGTACATAATCTGCCAACTTGATTCATTCCATTTGTCAAAGAGGAGAACAGCTAATAAAAACTTTTTTCTCATATTCTGTGTTTTTTGAATGCTTCTTTTTGTGTAAATAAAGGGACAAATAATTTGCTTTAAAGTTTGCCAAAATACTAAAGAGAAGATATTTTATTTTTAGAAAAATCTATATCTAAGGATTATTATATATATAGCAATTTCAGACATATTATTATTATTATTATTATTATTATTAACAAGTTAATATATTAATTATTCATATATTAATAATAACAATAATATTTGTTTACTATTATTACATGATAGTAGAAATATATCAACTGTTTCTAGTCATTTGTATAGTGTTTTATTATTATTATTATTATTATTATTATTATTATGACTTCCAAGTTACAATATTTTTACAATAATTGTTTTATTATGTATTCATTTATTTTCCTTCGGTTTAGTCCCTTTATTTATCAGGGGTCGCCACAGTGGAATGAACCGCCAACTTATCCAGCATGTTTTACACAGCGGATGCCCTTCCAGCTGCAACCCAGTACTGGGAAACATCCATACACACTCATTCACACACACATAGACTACGGCAAATTTAGTTTAATCAATTAACCTATAGCCCATGTCTTTGGACTGTGGGGGAAACCCACGCGAATATGGGGAGAACACAGAAATGCCAACTGACTCAGCCGGGGCTCAAACCAGCAAACTTCTTGCTGTGAGGCGACAGTGATGACCGCATTTTATTTTAATTTATAAATATTTTTTAATTGTTTTATTTATTTATTTTTTTAAGTTGAGGGCCCCTTGTAGGTCCCTGATCCCTGGATGAGAACCAATATTGCAAATAATTATATAGCCGTTTTGATCTTTTATATCCAAGATTCCTCTTTGAGGGATAGTACAAAGATTACAATTTTGGCATTACTTGGCCATCATGTCATTTTCAATTTGAGTAACTTTTATTTCCTATACTTTCCTCTCCCTATAGTAACCAAAATAGTTACAACAGCATTCTTCAAAAAATCAGATTCTCTGCAGAAAAAAATAAATGCATAGAGGTTTTACATGTCATGAGCTGACCCTTTATGAGGAACAGATGATAGAATTGTTCATCTGTTATTTTTTATTAAACAAAAGCCGAATAATTTTCAAAACACTCCCACAGTCTCTCCAAGTTAAACGTTTTAATCCTAACAGTGTAACATTTAAACATCTCCGGTGCAATTAAATATTTACTGTAAGTAAAGATCAGGTTTATTTTTAAATATGCTTTTTGTGAGAAGTATACTTACATCATTGCTCTAGTGTAAAACTATGTGAAAATGTATTTACCCAATCAGATTAAAACAAGCCAAGAATACATAATATCTTAATCAAAAGATTTGTATAGCTTTTTTCTGTCAACATAAGTCAATTAAGTATATTTCTGAGAAGTCTCTGTAATAGTAAATGGATGCTTTCTTATTTTAAGCTTAGCACAACAGAATAAACCTTTTTGTGAGGGTAATCACAATTCACTTTTTTCTATAATTTCCTTTGACAGGAGCTGAATTAAGATGTTCGTAATGGTGTGACACTTTATTATGACTGTAAAAGTTTATTTATTACGGATGCAATGAAGTCGTAATTAAGTCATCAAAAATCACAGTAAATGTCTTATGGGTCGTCGGGTGCGTTGTAATGCTGTACTGTAGTTCAGTCAATGCTTTATGGTATTATGTTTGTAAAAGCTTTGTCATTAAAAAACGTGGTAAACATGCTGTCTGACCCTTCTCAAGGGTAAACCTTATTTTACCTGAGCTTATGTGACACTGCCTTTGATTCAGTCTCTCATGGAAAAAGGTGGAGTTTCGCCGAATGAAAGACCCCTCTGTGTGTACTTTGGACCTCCGCCCGTCTCTCGGACGTGTCGTTTCGAGTCCTCATCTCTGGTCATATTGTAGTCTATAAATCCAGAATTTGACTGCACGTATCTTTTTAAAGATAAGGTACCATTTCCCGTCTAATTATGTCGAAGGGCTGAGTCGTGTTTAGGACTTTGCGACAGACTCTCAGATATAAAGCTTCCGAAACTTACCAACATCTGCGCATTCAGAGATGGACACCTGGACTTTTCTAATCGTCCTGCTTGCACTCACACATTATGGTAAGAAACATTTTAGGTTGGTGTGAAGACAAAATAAGTGATTTCTTTCACTGTGCTTAATTAATTGTTACTGTATTTAATTTAGTTTTTGTATTTATTGTTTGTTAATCAATGCAACATTCGCGTTTTAGAAAACCTGAGGTGATCTTGGAAGGCTAAAAAATATTGATTATGTCATAAATTATATCATAATTAATTTGGTGCAGTGTCTGGTCAGAGTACAATAAGATGGTGCGTTATTTCTGTCGCGGAGGAGTCCAAATGTAAAGCTATGGCGCAGGCCTTCAGCAGTGCTTCAGTCCGGCCTGCGCTGAAGTGCGTCCTCGCCGCATCCAAAGCAGAATGCACTCAAAAACTCACCGTAAGTCTGTCTGTCTATTTATCTGTCTAGCCATAATGCTTATGTGACGCAATTACGAATTTTTGGGGTATGAAATAAATATTTTGATTATTTGTTTTGATCAAACAATTCTAAGTAGGCCTATCTGTTTGTAGAACAAAATATGTTTATTTACATCATATGTTTTTTTTTTATAACAGAACGTTTAATTCACACTTTCTAATTATATTAAAGCGATAGTTCACCCAAATATGAAAACTCTGTCATCATTTACCTTTCCTTTAGTTGTTTCAAATCTGTTTAAATTTCTTTTGAACAAGAATTAAGATATTCTGAAAAAAGCTGAAAACCTGTAACCATTGACTTCCATATAATTGTTTTTCCAACCATGGAAGGAAGAAAGAAACCCATAAAGGTCTGAAACCACTTGAGGATGAGTAAATAGCAAGTTAATTTCCATTTTTAGGTGAACTATGCCTTTAAAGAATATTTCGAAACATATGGGTGAAACTGAGATCATACATCTCTACACTGAGATCATAACCTGCCATAAAGAAGATGAAAAACACAAATCAAGTACAGATATTATTATTATTATTATTATTTTTTTTTCATTCATTCATTTTCATTTCGGCTTAGTCCCTTTATTAATCTGGGGTCACCACAGCGGAATGAACCGCCAACTTATCCAGCATATGTTTTACGCAGCGGATGCCCTTCCAGCTGCAACCCATCTCTGGGAAACATCCATACACACTCATTCACACTCATACACTACGGACAATTTAGTCTACCCAATTCACCTGTACCGCATGTCTTTGGACTTGTGGGGGAAACCGGAGCACCCGGAGGAAACCCACGCCAACACAGGGAGAACATGCAAACTCCACACAGAAACGGCATCTGACCCAGCCGAGGCTCGAACCAGCGACCTTCTTGCTGTGAGGCGAACGTGCTACCCACTGCGCCACTGTGAGGCCTATTTTTATTTTTATGTATTTATTATTATTTTTTTTTTTACTTTTAATACGTTACATTTAATGTACAATGTTATATTTTTATTTACATGAATTATACATGTAAAAAGTAACAATGATTGTTCATTGTTCATTTTAGAATTAAAAATATGACCAAAAGTTTGAGACGCTGCTCACTGCAGAGCCACTTGGGCTCCAATGAGGGGGAGCTTGAGCTCCAGCTCCTCCTCCTATAAGCTGTTTTAATGGGTACACCTGCCCCACCCCTAACCCCAACCCCCAGTGACATCACTTGTAGAAGAAGTGCAGCAAGGGGGAGCTAGAGCTCAAGCTCCCCCTTGCTGGAGCTCAGCTCTGCTCAAGTGGCTCTGCAGTGAGTACCACTTGAAAAGTTTTTATACAATTATAATTAACACAGATGATAATGATAATAAACTGAATACACATAAAAATAGCAAAAAATATATAGGAATTTGTAAGGGGAAGAAATCTGTGTGAATGTGTGCTGAGAAATATAAACATCAACATTGTTACAGATGTTAACATTGATAAGTTTTATGTAACCTACATTGTTCCCATAGTTATACCCAGATATGGACATGCCAAGCCGGCACCTCCTGTTTTTTTTTCCATTTTCTTTTTTCTTTTCTTGGTTCATTGATTACAATGTATAACCACAGTTAGTAACTATAAATACCTTGATTAAACAATGGTTAGTGTAGCAAAACTATGGTCAGTTTGTGGCACCATGTTTTGTCTGATAACCATATATATATATATACATTTTCATGAGGGTATATTTTTGTCTGTTTATCTTATTTGCAGAAGCACTAGAACTTGAAATTGAACTTGAAACTGAAGTTGTCTTGTTATTAAAGGTATTAAATTAAGTTGCAATTGTGATTAAAATGATTTTTGACAGAAAAAAGAAGTTGATGCCTTTTCAGCCAGTGCCAAAGACATATATGACATAGGCAAGCTAGCCAGCTTCAAAATTGCAGCGGGAGAATCTGGAGCAGATGGTATGTACATTACTTCTCTTCATGTCATTATTCAGTCTGTGGTTATTGCTGTAGATTCAAGATTATACAAGTCGTACCTCTGAACTGTGTTGAAATGGAATTGTGGTCATTAAGGACACAATTAAATTTCAACAGCAACACTTGGTTGATTATTAACGGATAATGCCTGTATTTGATTACTTTGGACTACACCCCAAAAATGTGGACTTTTTAAATTAAGACATAAGACAAGGCTGGTGAATGGAGTAAAAAAAACTTAATTTACTAGTACTATTAAAAACTATTAAACTTTTCTAGTTGATTGATTACATTTTAATTTTCAAGCTTTTTTCTCAAGTTGTAAAAAGTTGTATGTTCATATATGTTAATGAGGAATTATTTAATGAAATATGCACTAATTTGCACACAGTTATATCACAAAAATCGGAACATTTATTGGAGAGTCGAGTCTTGCTAATTTTGTTCATTTTTATTATATATATAATACCTTAGAGCAATGGTCACAATTCCTGGAGGGCCGCAGCTCTGCATGGTTTAGCTCCAACCACCTCCAACTCACACCTGCTTAATAGTCTCTAGTAGTCTTGAACACTTTGAATATTTGGATCAGCTGTGTTTGATTAGGGTTGGAGCAAAACTATGCAGAGCTGCAACCCTCCAGGAATTGAGTTTGAGACATGTGATTTTTACAGAGGAGGGTTTGGAATATATTTTTATCACTACAATATATAATTCAGCAAAACAAACAAACAAACAAACAAAAAGCTGAATAGCCAGAAAAGAATTTTCACAATTTCTTTCATAGGTTGTAAAATGTTGTTTATAATAAGATTGTGTATGCAAATTATGTATGAACATCTTCCTCTTTCCACATATTTTGAGAAAAGAGCCTTAAAGATATGAATTGTAATTTAAATATGCAGACACATATTGAAAAAATGCAACAAAAGAAACAATTCAAAAGAAAAAATTCAACTTTGATATTTTCTTTGTATTAGATTGAAAGAATCAAAATTTCTGAACTGACGGGTGTGTGAAAAAATGTGTTTTTCTCTCTTTTTTTTGCTTGTTTAATTGTTTGTCAATTGTCTGTCAACAACCACAGGGAAAGGAATAACATACTACGGCGTTGCTGTGGTCAAAAAGACAAATGCAGCCATCAACATCAACAATCTGAAGGGGAAGAAGTCTTGTCACACTGGCAAAAACCGCACGGCTGGCTGGAACGTCCCGCTCGGATATTTGATTGACAGTGGGAGGATGTCTGTCATGGGCTGCAACATCCCTCAGGGTACTCTAAAATGGTCAGATTGCCTTTTTTCAGATAGAAAAGTATCTTACAGTATATTGTCTCATTTTTTAGGAGTTGCTGACTTCTTTAACGCCAGTTGTATTCCCGGGGCTAAAGATGACCCTGCGTCTCTGTGTCAGCAATGTGTGGGAGACGGAACTGGACAATTTAAGTGCGATCCAAGCAATAAGGAGCAGTATTACGCATACGATGGCGCATTCAGGTGTTGTGTTCTTTGTTTTTTCATACAGAATTGAAGCAGATCTGAAGCAAATGAAGGGATTGTTCTCTATGTTTTGGTTTACTGATGTTTTGGGCTTCACAGGTGTTTGGTTGAAGATGCTGGTGATGTTGCCTTTGTCAAGCACACCACTGTCAGCGAGAACACTGATGGTAAATGTTCAGTTCAGCAGTTGTCAACCAAAGGGCTCAGCAAAATCCCAAGAGAAGCACAGACCGTTAAAATTCTTTATTATTAGTAAAATAATATATTTAATATAATAATGCAATAACAATACATATGATTGAATATTAATTATTTCTGTAATTATCAAACTAAATTTTGCGTTTATTACCATTTTAATTTAACAAATTTAAATTGTTTTTTTTTTCTCAAAATCTTTTCAGTTTATTTTTAATTCAGAATGATAAAAACATATTTGTTTTATTTTCCCTGAACAAATTGTGAAAACATGCATGATTTGTTTGAATATTTATCATTCAAACATTAAAATAATATTAATTAATGTTTTAGTATATTTATATTTAGGTGCTTAAAAACTGCAATTAAGATGTAAAATAAAAATACTGCGTGATTTTATTTCCTTAATGTTTTTTTTTTTTTTTTTAAGCTCTTGAGACTTCTGTAAACATAAAATAAAATGCAGTTCATTTATTTACAAATGTCAACAACATTTCCCATGCACATTTTATTATTAATATTTTAAATTAATATACTTTTATATACTGTCGTAAAGTGAGGGATTCAAGTTGTAAAGGCATAGTCAATATGAATTACACCAATCAGAGACATTGTGGTGTCGCCATCAAATTTAATTTAAGTAAACTGTCAAGTAAACTGTGTAATATAATGTTTTAGGTAAGTTTTGTTTAAATAAAATGTCAAAATGGGCTAAAAGAGCATTGTAATTCAACATAATTCAAGATTTGTTGGTGTATTAACTATAGTTACACTAAATAACATTTTAGTGGGTGTCTTCTATAAAATGTATGATTGTCATTATTTGCTCAGAAATAAAAAAAAATAAACAGGAAGCATTCTGGTATACAGTATAAAAATAATGCTGTAAGCGTGAACAGTAAAGTGTGATAACTGATGAATTATAATCAATAATCAATGTAATAATAAGTCTTTTAAATTTGTTTCATAGGTAAAGGGGCATCATGGGCTCAAGAGTTACAATCTAAGGACTATCAGCTCTTGTGCCGCGATGGCACCCGCAGTCCTGTCGCTGATTATGAGAAATGCCATCTGGCCCGAGTGCCATCCAGGGGGATTGTCATTCATCCTGACATCACCACTTCAGTGGTCTACAACATGTTGACTGAGGGACTGGTATGATCACATAATAATATTGAATTTCTTTACATAGTCATGTAATATAGTGCATTGAGTGCTGATAGTAACTGATTACTTGTAATCTGTATTATGTAATCAGACTCCAAAAATAAAGTACTTGTAATTAGATTGCATTTTAAAATGCCCAATTACAATCACAGGACTTTTATGTTTACAAGATTACATATTATTCACACATATGGTTTACCTTGCTTTGTGTCATATTTATCTTTGAAATATGTCTGTATAGATGTCATTTAAATATACTTTTTTAACCATATCGTTTTGAATTTGAGTGCAATTTACACAATCAATCAAACAAACAAACAAACAAACAAACAAACAAACAAACAAACAAACAAACA
>CAIGQW010054109.1:17925013-17988823 GCA_903798125.1 Danio choprae | reverse complement strand
ACAAACAAACAAACAAACAAACAAACAAACAAACAAACAAACAAACAGAGGCATAATTAATTAGTCGGTCAGTCAGTTAGTAAACAGATAAGCCAGTTATGTCAGAAGTAATCTACCCAGTACAGAGTATTATTTGATTAATGAATTAGTCAATCAATTAGTCAATTAGTTAGTACATAGATAAACAAGTTATGTCAGAAGTAATCTAAAAGTAATCCAAAACTTGTCAGAATACATTTATGTAACTGACTGCAATGTAATCCGTGTAATATGTCACACTACATTCTACCCAGTACTGAGTATTAATTAATTCATTAATTAGTCAGTCAATTAGTTTGTTAGTTGGTAAACAGATAAGCCATTTATGTCAGAAGTAAGCTAAAAGTAATCCAATACATGTCAGAACACATTTACGTTCCTGACTACAATGTAATCATGTAATCTGTAATACTGCATTTGCAATCTACCCAGTATGTTTTGTTTATGTATTTATTTCAATGTGCAGCTTACATTTTCATATAAATATGTTTGCGTGTTTTTCATTTTGTAGCAAAAATCTGGGTTCTCGGTGTTCTCCTCAGCAGACTTTGGTGGGGAAAACTTGTTGTTCAGTGATGCTTCAACCAAATTCATCCAAGCCGGAAATGAAAACTCTATGGAATGGATGGGACGGTACTATCACATCCTGAAAGCTATGGACTGCTCACAGTCAGGTGTGAATCTTTCCCCCTTCATCACACAAGAGCTTCTATTTTTATTCCTTTACAACGTGTTTAAATCTGTTCTTCTGTAATGTGTGTGTTTGTGTTTTTATGTATAATCGCAGATGTCCCTTCTCAACTGCAATGGTGTGTCCTGTCTCATGGAGAGCAGCAAAAATGTGCAGACATGGCTGTGGCTTTCAAAAGCAAAAGTTTGATTCCTAACATTCAGTGTGTCTACGGCGCATCTGTGGAGGACTGCATGAAGAAAATACAAGTATGCTCATCAATCATTGAAATCATTTAAAGTGGTCCTACTGCAGTACTTTAAAAGTTCCTCATTTTGTTTTGGTGGTCTCCTAGATTAGGTTTATAAAAAACATACTCATTAATGTACATTACAGCATTGACTCTTTTCTTAAAGTGTCGGAAACAGTTAATTGTAGTTTCTCTGAATCCTTTCCGAGAGCGTACTCTGCTCTGATTGGTCAGATTATCCAGTCTGATGTGTCAGAAATAAAACCCTCAATGGTGTATCTTAATTTCAGCTCTTGATAACTTGATTACTTCGTTCACATTTTAAAATGTCCAATTATACAGTTACCTACTTTCGTGATTACAGGATTACAAATTTCTCACACAGTAGCATTATTTTATGTTTTACCCTAATTCTTTTCTTTTTCGCATTTAAAATGCACTTTCGTCAAAGTCCTATTGTCTCTCATATTTATCTCTGAATGTTCACAGAACAGAATGTCTGTATAGATGCATAGATGTCATTTAAATTCATTTTTGATCCATGCCTCTGAATTTGGGTACAGTTTGAATGAAGGAATGAATGAATAAATAAGTAAATTTACTTTTTAAATTTAAATATATCTGCTCTGCACTAATCTAATCTGCTATGATTGGTCAAATTATCCAGTCTGTGGTGTCATAAAGAAAATACCAAAAGACAAGTGTTGAGGAAACACTATAACAAATGTTGAGGATGTTTGAAATACAACTTTAGCTCTTGAGATTTCTTTAACACTTGTAAACAAATTAAAACACTAAAAAGAAACATGTATTGTCATCAATGATTTCATGGAGAAAGTTATTATTTAAAAAACGTTTAATTCAATGGAATATTTTCTTTATAATTTAAGAATGGGTTTCTAAAGGATTCTTCAAAGAACCAAAATGGTTGTCTTATAGTATTTCTCTGAAAACTGTTTATTTTTAAAAGTTAAAATATTTTACACCTGAAAAAGCATAAAATGGGTACTTAAAATATCAAACCTCCTCTAGTCTCATATGTTTTATCCTACATTTTTTTCTCCTACACTGCTGGAAAAGAGTGTAACAATCAAATTCCAGAAAGCTGCGCTCTGTTTGAATGAGATTCTTTTGTTCCAGAATAAAGAGGCTGATGCCATCACTCTTGATGGAGGCTACATCTACACAGCGGGAAAGAGTTATGGTTTGATTCCTGCAGTTGGCGAGAGCTACACAGGTTAGAGCCATACACTCTCAATATACAATGGTCAACATTTGAAGTCAATAAGACAAGAACGGGTGTTGTTCAAGTTTTAAGACAATTCTGATGAAAGCTTTTGATTCTCTTCAAATGTTACTTTGATTTGAACAGTTTAATAGGCATTTATGTGTCTTTTTAAATTAAATTACTTGAAAATAGTACAGTGTTAACATTAAAAATGTGCGTATTGTACTAGTAAAAAAAGATTGTTTATTGGCATTGATGGAATCTTTTAACATGCATGGAATCTTTCAGTTGTACGAAACAATTATGGTAACACTTTAAAATAATTGTAAATTTAAGTCATGTACTAACATGAAAAAACAATAAACAGTACATGTATTACAGTATTTATTCATCTTTGTTAACATTGGTAAATGAAAATAAAGTTGTTCATTGTTAGTTTGTAAACTCAAAGTGCATGTATAATGTTAACAAGCACAACTTCTGATGTTAATAATATTAATAATTAGTAAATGTTGATCTAAATGCTGCACACTTAGTTCAGGTTAGTATATACAACACATTTGCTAACATTAACTAATGAAACTTGATTACCAGCGTGTAATTATATTATTAAAATATTCTTCATACAAAGAAAAAATATATATGCTTTTAAAATCATTCTCTGTAAGGTTGCCTTAGTAGCTTTGTTTGTAGGAACGTAGCTAACTTTTGTGTTTGGAAAAGATTTTCTGGAGTGCTTGCTGTTTTATTCATAGTTGGTGATTCATTTTCACAAGCCACTGTGATTCTCTGTCTTAGGAGACACTGATGGAAGCATTTATTACGCCGTGGCTGTGCTGAGAAAGAGCAACAGAGACATCCAGAGATTTAGCGACCTCAAGGGCAAACGCTCCTGTCACACAGGCTATGGAAGAACTGCCGGATGGAACATTCCTATGGGGCTACTGATAGAAAAAGGCATCATCAGACCACAGACATGCCAAGTGGCCCAAGGTAAGAGACAGCACACACACACACACACACACACATGGGCTCCTAAAGTGTGAGACCACATCTGTCAGTTAAACCATTCTTTTTTCGTCTTCTTTGTAATATTTAATTTTTTGATTACATTTTATTTTGATGCATCACTTTATACAGTACATGCTGTTGACTACAAGTAAATCTGCTACTATTTGTCAACCAACTCTCATAAGTGTATTAAAGGGATAGGTCACACAAAACCGAAAACTCATTTACTCACCCTTTGTTGTTTCAAGCCTATTTGTGTTTCTTTCTTCTTTTGAAGTTATTTTGAAGAAAGATAAAAAAAAAAAAAAAGTCTACTATGGATGTCAGTGGTTGCCAACATTCTTTATAATGTCATCTTTAGTGATCAAGAAAAGAAAGAAACTTTAAGGTTTGGAACCACTTGAGGTTAATGATAACAATAAGAACAATAAACAAATGTAAATTGCCATGAATAATCTGGCTAAAAAACACATTTCAGGAAGGAGCAGTTTTTATATTTATGTAGACAATAAACATTTTAATTCTTTAATTTTTAATATTTAATGATATTTGTGTGTTGCTGCGCATTCCTGTGTGTGTAATAAGCAATGTGTACGTGTGTTTTGGACCTGCATAGCCACATATAACTAACAGATTTTTTAAATAAAAAGTCAGGTTTGTTTCTTTAAACAAAAAAGTTTTGTTTATATTTTGGGTGCACACAAATTAAAAAAACACTTTACAGTTTTTAAATATGTATAGCACCTATCTGTACGACAAAAATAGACAAGAGTATTTTAAGTTTCTTTTGCACTGACTTAAAAAAAACCCTGCGATACATGACTTCAGAAGGTTAAAGATCTATGAGAGTTTTACTGAAATTGTTTATGCATCAAAAAATGTATAGGGATTTTTTTTGCAGTACTGATACTAATGTACTAAGGATGAATATGAATAGTAAATAAGCAAGTGTGAATGTGCATTTAGCTGCTGGAGAGTTCTTTGAATCAGCATGTGTTCCTGGAGCGGATCAGAAAGATTTCCCAGAGAATCTGTGTAAGCAGTGCATTGGAGACTCCAGTGGTCAATTCAAGTGTGTAAAAGGCAAAGACCTGTATGACGGCTATGATGGAGCATTCAGGTAATTCACGCCACTACATAATACATCAGTGCTAATCTGTACTTTACCATTATCTGCAGGACAGCTACTGTGAGTATTTCAGCATTGTTTCTGTTTTTATTTCCAGGTGCCTTGTTGAAAATCATGGTGACGTGGCCTTTGTCAAACATTCCACTGTATTCCAGAACACAGATGGTAACCCGCACAAATTCTCTGTTGCTTTAAGCCATTTTTAATTAGAAATGTCAGAGCTGTTTAGTCATGCTATTAGTTTGCCATGGATTCCCTCTGGAATTTTTAATAATGATTTTTTTTTTCAAATATTATTTAATAATAATTTATATATTATATATAATAATATATTTATATTATTTAATAATAGTAATATCTATTGCATGTTTTGTTTTAAAAAACATCTATTCACATGCTCATTCTTTCTGAATTTGAGGACTACAGAACTGAAAAGATCTGGAAAACATTAGGAGACCATTTTTATTCAGTACAACTGTTGATGGCATTTCTTCCAAACTTAAAAATAAACATGTTATCATATAGAACATTAAATCGCAATAAATAAGATGCTATGCATATTTTCAGTTGTTTATGTTCATTTTTAGAAAACATTATGTTAAAGTTATGTTAAACATTATGTTAAAGAAATCAGTATTTGGTGGAATAACCCTGATTTTCAATCACAAAAAAATATATATATAATTTTCTGAAGAAAAGAAACAATATTTTAAACTATATTTTTTAGTTAAAACTCAGCAGAAATGTTATCATATATTTATAGAATAAAACAAAGATTTATGTTGTACTTAAGCCCAAGACTAATAAAAAAAAGAATTTTCAAGTGATCTCTTTTTCAATTTTTTTCCTAATTTAAACATTTTCTTATAGGTGTACAGTATATAATGCACTTTACAAATAAAGGTTCACTATTGCTGTCAATTATGCCTCAAAGAACCTTTAACATTCAAAGATAGCTTGCATTAACCTTTCCATTTAAAAAAAGATTCTTAATAGTGATAAAACATTTTTTATTTTTAAATTGTTATTTGCATTAAGCGAAAAATGTTATCTAAAAGGATTTTTGTGGAACCAAAAATGATTCTTCTATGGCATCAATGTGAAAACCCTTTTTTAAAGTTTAAAGTCATAATTTGTTATTTCCAGGAAACAACACTGACCCCTGGGCTGTAAACTTGGACTCTCGTGAATTTCAGCTGCTTTGCTCTCAGGAGTCTCGTGCTGAAGTCACTCAGTTCACTAAATGTAATCTGGCCCGAGTCCCGTCCCATGCCATCATGATAAGGCCCGACACCAACCACCACATCATCTTTGGTCTCCTGGACAAAGCTCAGGTAGATTCAGTAACTCCACATGTAATTTTTCAGAGAACTTTAAGAATCAAGTGCTTTTTTGTAACTTTTTGGTTTGCATCTTTCAGAGATTCTTTGGAGTTAATTCTGCCTCAGGCTTCAAGATGTTTGACTCCAAAGACTACGAGGGGTCCGATCTAATTTTTAAGGACTCAACCATCACACTGATTGGGATTGGAGAGAGGAAAACATATGAGGAATGGCTCGGCCAGAGTTACCTGGATTCACTGATAGCCATGGAGTGCTCAGCTTCATCTACAGGTATGCCGGTCTGCATGCATGTGTCTGACCAATGTGGACATGCAAAAGCAAACAAACAAAAACTAGAGGAAAATGAAATAAAAAGAATAACTGAAGTACATTAAGAAGACACTTTAAATAATACAAAAATATTTAGTTTTTTAATTGTAGTAGTAATAGTTGTATTAATACCATAACGATAATAATGTGTTAATAATAATGTTTCACAACATATTAAATAAAAAAGAAACATTAAAGAAATCATTAACAGTCAAATAAAATTATCTTTTTTGTTTTTAAATAGAGCATTAAAGCTACTACTGCTGGTACTACTACTAATGATACAGTAATAATGTGTCATAAAGGATCAAATAAAAGAAAAAACAAGATTTTATAGTGGCACTACTTCTGCTTTTATTGGTACTACAAATGTTACATAATTTGTTTTTATAAAAACAAACATTGGAAATTCTCGAGAAAATTATTTATATAAAACAAACTGTATAATAGTCATAGCTGTGTCATTTTTAATAGAAGTAATGATCTTACACTCCAGCTGTGCAGCTGATTCTGTATTATTTTTCTGTGCAGAAACTTAAGGTATAGTTCACCCAAAAATAAAATGTTATCTTTTTACTCACCGTCAAGCGGCTCCAAACCATTATGAATTTCTTTTTTTCTTTTTAACACAAAAGAATTATATTGAACATTTTTTAGAAACTGGTAACCACCGACATCCAAAGTTCGAAAAACAAACATTATGCAAGTCAATGATTACTGGTTGTAAAATAACTTATTTTGTGTTTTTTTATTATATATTTTTATTTTAAAGCCAGCAGATTTGCGACAAGTAAATAAATAATGACAGAATTTTATCCTTTTAAAAGAACTATACTTTTAAGGAGGGTTAACACAAATAACCTCAACTCTAACTTCCGTTGCCTAAATCTTAAATACATTTACAGTACTTGCATTCTTCTATACTAACTCTTCCGGCTTTGTGTGCATTACAGTGTTTTCGTTCTCTTCTCTATTGCTGATGTCCATTGTGAGCTCCCTGGTGTCTCTGCTGGCTTTGTAGCAGCTTCATCTCATCTCCACTCTGACCTCCATACCCATATCTCATGTATCCAGTATTTCAGTGATTTAACTTCACATCGTGCTGCCAAATCGAAATCTACAACATGCTTAAGCAATAGCGGTGCATTTGATCTGTGATTAAAACAGTACATAGTACACACTTACTGTTGATAAGATTTAGTAGGTGTAGGGATTTATTTTATTTTATTTTATTTCTTTTATTATTGGAAACCAGAAGAGTTGGTTGAAGTATTTCTTTGCACCAGTGATTAAACCAGAACTGGTTCATAATTAAGACTAATATTGTATTATTCATATACTCCGCATTGGCTGAAGGCAATAGCCATATCAGTGCATATGCTTTGCCTGTTACATATTTATTGCACAATGTTTATTGGAGCTTTTAGAACCAGCATTTTATTGTTATGAACTACTTGAAGACACATGCCATATCAGAGAATATGCTGGGTCTGGGATTTTCCTCTTTGATGATTTTTGAACAGCTATTATCCCAACGGACGCACTGGAGTTTTACTACTGAATGATTTAAAAGGTTATTATCCTTTTCTGTTTTAGCTAAACAGAAAGCAGAACAAAGATAGTTTTCTCTATTATCGATTTTTCTGTTCTCAGATCAATGTACAACTAATACTTTAAAAACTGGCAAGAAATACACTATATTTCTAGTGCCAGTTGGAAAACTTGTCCATTGCAAACTTGCCTGCGTTTGGTTTGTATTGCAAAGCAAAATTTAAATTCCACTGACGACAACAAAACGGTGTTCAACCCATGTACTTTTAACATTGCAATTTGATGTCCTTTCTTTGTGATAGAAACTTGTTATTCTTCCAAAAATTCCAAAAATGATACAAACAAAAATCTGAGTGAGTAGAATCCAGACAATGTGATATAACAAGAAATAACAAAATCAAATTCCAAGCAAATGTGTCTTTCTGGGAATATTTAGTCCAAATAATTTTACACTTTGCATCAATTCTCACTGGACTAGATTACAGATGTAAATACATATGAATTATAATTTCTGCTTGCTTTTTCACATCAATGTGTGCTTTTGATATCTGTTTCGCACACTGTAAAAAGCCATTAGGTAAAAAAAAGTAAAACCGTTGCCATAAAGTTATGTTTCAAACAAGTTGACTTTATTTAAAAGAAGTAAACCCATTGAACACATTTAAAAAAATGACATTTGCTGTTTGTTCAAACTACTTGTTTAAATTGAGCTGAAATTACATTATTCTTGAGTTTTTTTAAACAACTTAATTATGTTCAATCAGCAATTTGTAAACTTAATTCCTTTATGTTGTCAAACACAAACTGGATTGTGTGGAACCTTTTTTTTTTACATTTTAACTTGGAATTGTTAAATTTTATATTTAAAATGATCACATACTTAATTTAAGGAAACAAGTTTAATTAAATTTTTTAAGTAAAATCAACTAATTGATTTCAAAGCAATGGGTTTACTCACTTATTAAGTAAAGTTAACTAATCTCTTTTTACAGTGTGTCACTTTTTTTGCTTTGTGATTTGATATGTTTCTTTAAGAGATTTATTTTTATGTGTTGTTCAGATACCATATCGGTGTGCTGACATGTGAATGTCCTATTAATGCCTGCTTTGGTTGCGATTTCTTAATGAAATGATTGAGATATAACTAATATTTAGTTGCCAGGCCAGTGAGTCTGCTCAAGTATTACAACATACTGTCTCTTATTTTGAATAAACAAGCATCATAAAACTTGTTGTTTATCATTGTATTGTTTTTTTTATAATATAAATAAGGATCTTTATTCCAGATTCAGTTATGCGTTATAATATAAGTTAAAGCTGCTCCTGTATGTGATGAGAATTTAGTGTAACAATGTAATCCTGCCATCCAAATTTACGCCTGTTATGAAATTGTCAAAGTACTCCCTAACCCCTAGAGTCAAAGTATATGGTTATAATAGTTGTATAGATGCACTTATGACACCTCTGAGCAGCATTTACACATTAATGTTATCTGACACACTTCTGCATCACTTTTGACATGTGCATTTAGCATTAAGACACAAATAAGCTACACAGGACCACATCTACATTGAAAATGTGCCACATTCTTTGGCATTTAAATTATTGTTGACATTCATGTGTCTATACTGACTATGTAAAGGTAACATTGTGTTTTTGTTATATATTAACACTTAAAATAAAGTGGGTATATTAGTCTGCAAACATAAGATTTATACCCATAAATTACAGTAAAAATCATCATACTGTATATTATGCAATAACAAGCTTAGTTTTTGTTACAGACTTATTAAATGAATCGGGTGATCCACAGTATATATATACACTGTTTTTTTATCTCTTTTTTTTATTGCCCATTCATATTTTCACTTTTACACTCACAAAAAAGACGAACAGATGTGTGGTTATATATTTTTTTATTGTTTTGTTTACTTATAAAACAGCACCATCTACTGATCATATAGGCTGACAACTCAAGTCAACAACGGTGAGTCTTTATCTATTTCTTTTTTTAAACTAACGGCAAAGAAAGCAACATGTAAAATCCAGGAACACTACAGGGTTACGTGTTGGGTCCTATGCTCTTCTTCACACTCTTCTCTCACAACTGACTGGCCTCCCAGAATAACAACAGCAAATTTGCTGATGATACAGCAGTCATTTACTGATACAAATTTGTTTTTTTAAAAATGATGGAGGTGACTAGTCTACATGTTACCGTCAGACTTAACGAAGTGGTTTTCATTTGGCCTTATAAATACACATCTGGTTAGAGGTCCATATTTCTAGGAGCTGAGGAAATGAGGACTGCAATGTTGAATTCTCAAAAGCTTCTCAATGTGTGCAATTGAGAGTATCCTCAGTGTCAGCATCGGTCTAGTTTGGAAGCTGCATATGACAATAAACTCTTGAGACTTGAATAATATTCTGTGTTCTGTTAGCTTATTAGTATATTATTATTATTATTATTTTTAAAATTATTATTATATAATGTGAATACATTAATATTTTCTAAGATATTCTGTAAGAAATCATTTTAAATGTCTTTTAAAATGTAAAATACATTTACAACATAAATTCTGTTATGTAAATGTGTTTGTATTATTTTATATAAGATATTTTTCAAAATCAAAACGTCCTATTTTTCATAATATTTTACACCAGAAGGTGAAAATACATTTCTTTTCTAGCGACTTTTATTTTAAAAGTTGGGGGTCTCTTATTATAGCTGCAGTTTACAATCGTTTACTTCACAACACTACAACCACATTCACGTTTACAGGTGTTTTAAATGCTTAACATCGCATTGATGTCTCGTTTTAAAAGAGGAGCACACGTTGACTCAAGAGCAGGATTCAGACAAGAGAAAGAGGACTGTCCTGTCCCGTATGGCTTACTCAAAGCTGCTAGAAAGAGCGGGCAGCTCAATCTTGCCGGGCGCGGTCTAACTGAAGGTAACATTAACAGTCCTGGAGCAACACTTCAAATACACTTCAGTGCACAAAGTATTAGCCTTTTTGGAGAACCTATCATTTGAGGCCTCGGAATAGCATATACTAGGTATAAAATTAGTCTTTGACGTAGAAATTTCCAAGGATGTTTCTGAGGACATTTTTGTTTCCAAAAGTTTGAATAAGAAATATCGTGGCTTACTGTAATATCAGTAATTGCAGTAACGTTAATCGTGATATATTGGCTATTATTATTATTATTGTTGTTGTTGTTATTATTGTTGTTGTTTTTGTTCAGTTCCTGCAAGTGTATGGAGGTTGAACTTAGACACACCTCAGGAAGCCAAGCAGAACGTGTCTTTTGGAGCTGAAGATCGGTGGTGGGAACAGACTGATCTGACCAAACTGCTTCTGTCCTCTAACAAACTCCTGAGCATCCCTGATGATGTCAAACTCCTGCCTGCCCTGGTGGTCCTGGATGTAGGTCTCGCTTTGTTAAAGCATTTATTTATTTTTTATTGAAACTAAACCGAGTATGTTTTTATTATTCTATTAATTCATTTAAAATAAATGTAAAATAAATAACTAAATATTATATAATATTACAATAGTACTAAAACAATTTTGACTGGTACTATGGTACTGGTACTTTTGACTCTGGTACGTTTGTGGTGTATTTCAGTGTTATTATATTTGTTTATAGAAAATAATGGTTATTATTTCAACATAAGTAAATCATTTTAAATAAGTAGTTTAATAACAATAATAAGTAGTTTCTAGTAGTTTGTGATTATTTGTAATTTCTCTGCCATTTCTGCCTAAAAATGTTTTCTAGAGCTTGACATTGCCAGAAACATACCATTATATACATTTACATTACTTTTTTTTTTACACATTAATTTCTATGGCATTTATTCCTCAAACACACATAAACATACTATTTATGTATGTGTTATGTTGCATGGCAATAGCCAGAAATTCATGGTATGGGTCAAAATTAGAATATTAATTAAAGGTATTATGTTCATTTCTGTAAATAAAACACAACTCAACTTTTGATTGGTATAGTCCTTTACTAAGCAATTAATTTGGACAACTAAAGGTGATTTTCTTAGTATTTAGATTTTTTTTTAAACCCTAAGATTTCAGATTTTCAAGTATTGTAAATTTGGAAACACTTCATGATGTCATTGTAGAATTAGTATAGTAAAAATACTAGTATACTTTTTAGGCTTTTATGGTCTAAATGCTGTATTCACTTTCTATGTCTGTCTGCCTTTTCCCAGATCCATGACAATCAGCTTAGCTCTCTGCCAGATTCTGTTGGAGATCTAGAGCAACTACAGAAGCTGATATTGAGGTACTGATGGAGATATCACAATGTACAAAACAATATATAAATGTTTATAGTGTGTCATAATACTTGTGTTTTTTGCAGTCACAATAAACTGACAGAATTGCCTTCGGGTCTCTGGAGACTCACAAACCTACGATGTCTCCATCTGCAACAGAATCTCATTGAACAGATTCCTCGAGATCTCGGGCAGCTGGTTAACTTAGATGACCTTGTAAGTGACAAATATTTATTCCTGACCAGTAGCAAATTATCAAGATTTATTTTTAATTTTATAAAATTTTTTTGAAAGAGGTTGTTCTACACTCACCAGAAATCAAGTAAAACTGTACAATTTAAGATAAATTAATATTTGTAAAGTCAGTATAATTGTCTGATTTGTTAATATATTATTGTTAATATTATATATGATTTGTTAATATTATATATTAATGTATTAAAACATAATTTTTTGTAATGGCTCTTAATGTTCAGCAATGATTCGTTCAGTTTTCACTGTCAGATGATACTTCAGAAATCATTCTAGTTTGAAGATTTGGCTTTAATGAAAGATTACTTATTATTATTATTATTATTATTATTATTATTATTATTATTATTATTATTATTATTATCAAGTCTTAGTGTATAACATTACACATGTATTTACTGTCACTTTTAGTCTAATACATTTTCCTACTTTCAAAAACTGACCACATCTTTTTAAATTATTTTAATTTGTTCAATTTAAGGAATCAAAAGTGCTATTTTTCCTATTTTCAACAGGTCTTAATTTTGCTTTGTCCAAGTAAAGCTGCTCAATCGGGCTGGCATCCATACAATGACCCACAATACATCTTTCTTTTTTTTTTTTATAATTTTTTTTTCGGGTTTTTCACCTTTAATGGATAGGACAGTAGAGAATTGACAGGAAAGTGTGGGGAGCAGAGAGAGGGGAAGGATCGGCATAGGACCTCGAGGCGGGAATCGAACTCGGGTCGCCGTGAGCACCGGAGTGCATGTGTCGGTGCACTTTCCACTTCGCCATTGGCACCGACACAATACATCTTAAATAGAAGTTTTTTTATTGCGAAGAGATACAATTCACAACAGCTGTTAGACATTTTTACAGCAAAATCCCCAAATAAAAGTTCCTAACGTAGGAAAGAACACTAAAAACAATTAAACTCTTTTTCATAATACCAGACCATTAGAAAAAAATGTTTAGTGTTTAACCCTGTATAAGTCTAAAATAACATTTTTTTAATGGTCTTAAAAAGTCTTAATTTTGACTTGATGAAACCTGCTGAAACCCTACTATATGAAATCTCTTCCCTCTTAAAGGAATCAAAAATGATGCTGTAATTGACATTATGTGAAATGTCTTCCCTCTTAAAGGATCTTTCCAACAATCATCTAATAGAAATTCCAGAAAGCCTTGCAAACCTCCAAAATCTTGTGAAATTGGATTTGTCCTGCAACAAGCTCAAGAGTCTCCCTCCTGCCATCAGTCAAATGAAAAGTATGTTTTAACCTTAAAAGGCTAGATGTAACTGTTTTTTTTTTTTTTTTTTTTTTTTTTTGGGCCAATAACCAATGAACTCAGCCTTGTTTTATTTTTTTTTTCAACCCTCTCAGACCTGAGAATGCTGGACTGTACCCGAAATCATATGGAGAGCATTCCTCCTGTCCTGGCTCAGATGGAGTCCCTCGAACAGCTTTACTTAAGACACAATAAGTTACGCTATTTGCCCGAACTGCCCTGCTGTAAAACACTGAAGGTAAAAATCTGTAGAATAAGATATGGTTGTCTTATGGAAAAAGACTAACACATGGTTGTTGATGTGTTTGAAGGAACTCCATTGCGGAAATAACCAGATTGAGGTATTAGAGGCAGAGCATCTGAAGCACCTGAACGCTCTGAGTTTGCTGGAGCTCAGAGATAATAAGGTGAAGAGCCTTCCTGAGGAAATAACCCTACTGCAAGGCCTGGAGCGCCTGGATCTTACTAACAATGACATCAGCAGGTGCTAGACATATGTTTGTTATGTCCTGTACTGTAAAAATATCAAATGTGGAGCTATTCTGTTTAACATTCCACTGGGAAACAATATGATCATCCATTTTTTAAAAATGTGCAACACAGGAGAGCACTGCAGTATGTTTTTGTAGGTTGCCACTGTAAATTCTGAAGGAAAAGTTCACCCAAAAATGAAAATGTTCTCATTTACAGTATTTTACAGAAAATAAGTCACGCATGACTGTCACATTGTCAATTATCACATTGCATTGCTGAGAAAAATAAAGCATAAGTCACATAGGTATGCAAGTCAGATTTTATAATTTAATTGAGAAATAGTGTAAAATGGTATAGTGATAGCCCAAAAAAAAGACAAACATGACAAACATTTTTTTTCATTCTCTCACTCCACAAAAATCCTTTAAACACTATAAAAACTTTTATTATATAAACATCTAGCCCATTATACGAACATTTCCTCAAGGAAAAAATTAATAAGCCTGTGTGTGCTTGAAATGTGCTATAAAAAATACCCTTATAAAATGTATGCAATTAACGACAATTAAGCAAAACATAAGTTGCAACATGTTATTAAAAACTAAAATCTTAGTTTATTCTTTAAAATGCAGTGTGTATGTGTGTGTGTGTGTGTGTGTGTGTGTCTATCAAAATGAAAATGGAACGCAATCTTGACATTCCTAATCATTTCCAAAAATTTTGTTCATTCATTATTCTGAATGTAATTATAACATTATTCAAAATATATTTTGCCGAAGAAAGAAAGTCATATAATATCTGTGTCTTGTGTGAAATAGTCTGCCGTGTGGACTTGGCACGCTACCCAAACTGAAGTCTTTGTCTTTGGAGGGCAACCCACTGAGGACAATCCGCAGAGACCTCCTGACTGTGAGTGTTCAACATATCATGGCTGTAAAACATTTTTTCAGTTCCCTTTGTTCTTAGTAATCTCAGTAGTGCAGCACAAAGTTTTACACCATCTTCTTTGCAGAAAGGCACTGGTGAACTCCTAAATTATCTCAGAGGTCGAGTACAAGGTATGTCTATAACCAAGCCAAGTTTGTAGAGTACAGTAGAGTTTCTCAATATGATACAACCTCATGGTTCACCCCAAAATGAAAGTCCTATCACCATTTGTGCTACTTAAGTGCTTGATGTGTGAGAACAAACTTGATTGGTTTTTGTGAAAGCTCAAATGTGTTTGTGTGAGAAGTAAGAATGAACTTTATCTTTCAACATCACAATAAACAATCTTGAGCTTATCTCTTATCTGACAAAATCTGTTGTAAAAATTGTTCAGTGTTTGTTTGTGAATCAAATCCCAATCTTTAATCAGTTACAAAATGCAGTCATGTCTCTTCACAACTTGGATTCATGTGAATTGGCATGAAATCACACTTTGCAATGTTTATTTTGCTAGCATACATTCTTACAATCTTACAGCAAACAATTAATATTGCCAGGTAATCCACAAAAAAGTTTGTTTGTTTTGGTAATTATTAATTACAATCTGACCAATTGCTTATGCTCTGTAATGGCAGTGCTTCTCTGATGTCAGTTTGATGGCTTGGGTGAAATATGCTTAGCCATACCTCCTCAATTGTTAGTTTTCTGACAAAAATAAATCCCCGCCCCCTACTCAATATTCTGAAATATGTTGTCATACTGAAATAAACTTCAGATTATTGGTTAATTAATAAGATTTGATTAAAAATTAATTTATGTGGGTGAATTAATGACAGAATCTTATATTGGAGGTAAACCTGTTTTGAATAAAAAAAATAATAATTAATTAAATTAAATAAATAAATACATTTTATCACCATTGTGGGATTTTGTCATGTTTTAAATTGTAGAGCAACCTGATGGAGGCTTAAAGGAAGAACCAAAAACAGCAATGACTCTTCCAAGTCAAGCTAAAATTAATGTACATGCCATTAAAACTCTGAAAACACTGGATTACAGGTAATGACAACAATTATCATAAATGACTTTTAAGTATAGGATTTTTGCATGTTCAATAAAAAAAAAACAAAAAACTTTTTTCTTAGTGAAAAACAAGAAGCATCGATTCCCGATGATGTGTTTGACGCAGTTGCTGATAATCCTGTGGCCAATGTGAACTTCAGCAAAAATCAGCTGACTGCTGTTCCACACAGGTACGCCACATTGGAAATGCATCAGAGATTTACTGAACACTTTTATAATGCTCAGCTTAAAACATTCTCCCATTTCCTGCAGAATTATGGATTTAAAGGACACTCTGGCAGACATTAATCTTGGGTTTAACAAGCTAACGACCATTCCGGTGGACTTTTGTCATTTGAAACAGCTGGTGCATATAGATCTCAGGTAATTTTAAACTTGTTTTGTGCCTTTTAAGCTCTGACGTTCAAGATGCAATTTTACAAATTCAGTGGTTCTCAATTGTTTCTGAATGTCACACCAGTAACATTTGATAATGTTGTATTAAGATTGCAAAGAAAACAAAAATCTTGTGGCTGGTAGATTCTAGAAAAAAAAAAGTGAATTTAGATGTTTTGTGTTCTGATAAATGTGGAATAATTTTAAGCAGATATATTTAAAGCAGACAATACTTGACACGTATGACTTTAAAAGTGATGCTTTAACATAATTTACTTCAACAAAATTTATTGAACTAATGTTTTGTCTTTAGAAACAATCTACTGATCTCACTGCCAATGGAGTTGGAAGGCTTAACCAAGCTGCGCAGTGTTGTTTTGTCTTTTAATAGGCAAGTTCTGTCCGTACCATCTTCTCTTCATGGATTAAATGTGCACATCTATTAAAGTAGTTTGACAGAGGGTGTCTTCACACTTGGCAGGTTGGTTTGATTAAAAGGATCTTTGGTGCAACTGCTCTGTTTGTGCCCATCATTTAAATAAGTCTGAACGCTGCCATCTGAACCATGGTGTGCAACAAACAGTTCCAAATAAACCTCAGTGACTGAAATATGAATGCAACACTGACCAAAGACATCTGAACGAACCAAAAGCAGGATGTGACATCACAAAATGGACCGAATACTCCAGCGTTCCTGTTTTGTCTTATACAGTAGTCAACATTTGAAGTGGATCAAAACCTTTCATTAAATTTGTTTTAAAATTGTGAAACAACATCCATTCTTGTTTTAGGACTATTTGAAATACTTTTTTGATCCACTACAAATGTTGATTACTGTAGTCTTGATGTGGCCCATTACAGTTCAGTAAAGATACTGGAAACCATTCTCCTTGTAGCAGATCTTCTTTTGTGTAATGGAAAATTTCTGGTGTGGTTTACTGTTTTAATAAATTTTATAAGCTTTGTTTACAAGTACTCCACTGACAAAAACAAAACACCATATGTATGCAAAAACAACAAAATAATTTTTCGATCTCTGCTGTCACAATGATCCTAAATGTAACTGAACTTCAAGCGTGAACGCACCCTAAATGTGTTTATTACCGCTATTATGGCGTTTGCTGTGGTTTAAATGGTTATTTGTATGTATCTTTAGGTTTAAGTCATTCCCAGAAGTGCTGTACTGCATCTCATCCCTAGAAACCATTTTAATCAGCAGCAATCAGGTTGGAGGCATTGATGCTGTCCAAATGAAGACCCTAAGTAGGCTGTCGACCCTGGATCTGTCCAACAATGATATCATGCAGGTGCCACCGGAACTCGGCAACTGTACCAGTCTGAGGTGAGGAACATTTCATCTTTCTGATTCAACCAAACACTGCAGTCAAAATGGATTCCTTATTTTATATGAACGAAAATGAGAAAATTAATTGTCTTTCCAAGTTGACAAAAACTCTGGAAAACAGATTAAGGTTTTTGCAGACTTGAGCGTGATAGTTTAACTTGAGCGTATGATTCATCTCGTCTTTAGGGCTCTAATGCTTGATGGGAATCCTTTCCGTAATCCAAGAGCTGCCATCCTTATTAAAGGCACAGATGCTGTCCTTGAGTATCTCCGAAGTCGTATTCCAACATGAAAATGAATGACAATTCCAACCATCGTTGAAAAACAATCAATTTGTGTGCCATAACACTTTATTTGCACTCCTTGACCGTGTAGACAAAAAACAAGTTACGATTTATCTTCTTCCATCATACCTGCCATTATACCCTTCGAATAAATAATTACCGAATTTTGTAATGACTTCTTTTTAAAGTAAACCAAGCGCATGCTTTGTAATGAAATTAACAGAACCAACGGAACAACACAAACATGCTTGTTTTTGGTTTTGAATGTTTCTATTTTTCGTATTATGAAAGCAGCAAATAAATGATGAAATGAAAGACTTTCTAGCGTTTTATGGTTTGTAAAGGACCACAGGATGACCAGTAGTAACAATAGTGACATTTTTATTATTTGTACAATAAAGATACATTATTCAAAACACCTCTTAGATACTGAAAAAATTCTGTACTCCAAAGCCGAAAATGGCTCCAATAACATCATTGGACGTTCTTCTCCTTTTTATACAGGTTTGTCATTTAAAATTTTTTAACTAAAATGTATTTTAAATATGTACATATATCATCTGCAAAATGCATTCTAGACACAGAATATATGTCGTCAATTACATATTTGCGGTAATACAGGAAAAAAAAGAAAGTCGGAAGGAGTAAACTTGCATGTGCAAAGAAATGATATGATAAATCGTCACTAATTCTTTGAAACTAAATTTAATAATTTCTTCTAGATATAATTACTTTTTGCACAAAAATGAAACGGCATTCAAGTTCAGTAAGTCTTAATACTGCAGAAAGCTTTAAGTACATTCACAATCTATCGTAATAAATTATTTAAATGTCTCCATTCATAATTATTTACATCAATACTGCAATTAGACTGAATAGTACCATATATTACCTTTTTATATTCAATAGGTCTTTAAACACATACAAAAAATGACCATTTGTATATTCATATACATATATAGGTTTATGACACAAATTCACTATTACTTGAGAAATAATTTTTTACATATTTGTTTCTAGTGTTTCCTTCCCTCACAGTCTAGCTCTCTGTCCATACATTGGTTTTGTGTTCTTTATAAAATTTAACAATTTGAGCATAGCTAATTATATCAATATATTAGAAATCATCTGAAAACGTTTAGTAAAAATAATCATTATTATTATCAAATGTTCTTTCACAATAATATTTGAACAGTTAATTGCATCATCATCATCATCCATCCATAATAATCTTTCTCAGAAGCTAAATGCAGTGGCTGTTGTGTTGTGTTGTGTTGTGTTGGGCTCTTTCACAGTGCGTTTCAGGCTTGAATCTCTCCTTCTAAATGCTACATTTTTAGCAACATTTTTGAAACATGCCCAGGATTTTGGGAGGGATTTTATGGCACTGTTTATTACAACGATGACTGGTTAAAAAGAAATAAAAAAAAAGCCAAAAGAAATAAAACAATGTTCATGTAAAAAAACAAAAAACAGTTTGTCCAAAACACAAAGACCCCTATTAAGCATCCTAATAAAACAAGTTTAAGAGTGAAAGCATGCTCTAATCAGTAAAGCCTTACATGTGTACACTGTATCTAGTCCGTTTTATTCTTTATGACAGGAATTCCCTTTGTTATTCTGTTAAAAAAGGATTAAAAAAACCTTAAAGCAGCATAACAACAACAATGCGACTGGAATTAAGCTTGTTTTCCCCCCACTTAAACTGTAGTGTGTGTGAAGTGTGTTTTTATATATAATTCATGTGCACCAAAATAATTTATGTATAATTTTCCTGGCACCAAACAAAAGGTATGTGAGAATTTGAAGAACAAGGAAACGTACATTCGAGCGAATGAATAAAAAGAAAAAAATCCATCAATACCAATAGAGGGTGCTGCAGGAAAAAAACCCCCAGAAGAAATATTGCTTGGGGAATATTTTCTGTCATTTGATTTGTGCAAATACAGAATGTTTATCAAGATTGAAAAGGGGACTTTTTTGTTGTTGTCGTTTTCCCTAAATCGTGAGAAGGATACCCTTGTTGAATTTGTTATAAAAACTTGTCGATGTGTTAGAAAAATCATCATTGTGTCTTTCATTCACATTCTATGCTCTAATCACATTTGAGTTGTAAATGTATATATTTACACAAGGCATTTACAAAGTTGAGGCAGTGTTATGGTGGGTAAATGTCCTTCAAAGCAGATGTGCTTTCATGCTCCAAGATCAAACCGAAAAGCTGCTAGGAAAAATAGGTACAAAATAATACGCCATATAAATAAAGCAGGAAAAAGAAAAAAAATGCACCCACTTACAGCCACAGGCTGAGATAAAGAATATCAACAACATCAACCAAAGATTTCAACCAATGTATGTCGGTGCAGAATGCGTAAGCCATATGTAACGTTATTAGATATGTCCACTAGTGTACATTTGGCACTGGAATTTGCCATTGGTCCAGCAATTGGCAAAATTCTTCCTAGATAAAAAGATGATGTACAAGGTCCTGTGTTCCGTCGGGGTGAGAAGTCTTTAAGCTATAAAAATATTTATATTGTGCTCTCCCTTAAGATTACCAAGTCCACAGTTTTCGGGAAATTCTTCAGAAGAGACACTGCGGTTTCATGCTCCATGTGTAAGAAACTATGTCCGTTGGCCTGCAATGCAAGAACGAAGCACATGGTAAACAAAAAAGAACCGGGACAGGCAGGAGAATGGTGGATAGAGGGAGGGAACAGGCACGGCAGCACAGGAGAACAGGCCTCGCTCAAAAAGGATCAAGAGGGAGAGAAAAGAGAGATGCACACGCCACATCATGCTGTAAAAAGGAGAGAAGGTGGAAAGAAACTGGTCTTTAGACATTCTGGATCTGTAGAAAGAAAAGAGAAGGAGCTGCTTTCTGTAGACACTGACAGCAACACAAAACCAGACACAGCCCTACAACTATCACAGTTTTGTTATTTTGCTAAAAACAGTATATCAAATAGGAATTTAGATTAGGATAACGCTTGCTGGGCTCTGCTGTGTGTGCATTTAATTGGAAATGTACAACTAGTTTACTATCATGGTTTATAAATAAATAGCATTATGTAATAAATTACCAGTATATATATACTGCTCAAATGTGTCCTGTCTGTAAATGTAACTTTTAAAGAAATGAATACATTACATGACAGGAAAGATTTCACAGAAGAATAGAGTATGATTTTTTTTCCCACTGTTCATTGTGACGCTTGTGTGTACAACTCCATTTTAAAAATGCAATTAGGACTATCATATTTCTATATAATAAATATTTTAATACATTTTCATATATTTTGAAAGGAAAATACTTTCGCTAGTTTCTGTTTTGCTGAAGAATCATGAATCGGAAAATGTGCACAGAACTATTTGAAAGTATCCCCTTCTCTCTCACTCTCTTTTAGGTTTAGTAGTAATACATTTATGTAAGAAATAACTGACGACGGGCCATTGATTTACTAGAAAATAATGCACTCCTGAGGAGCTGATTCTGCCATGACATCAAGTGACACAGAATTATTACTGTCTAATAATTCAACAGACCGGACTCAATTATTCTGCTTGTACTGTACTACTTTTTAAAATTTTTATTCTGCTTATATTAGCTCAGCTAAACGCCATTTAAATGTTGTATAGACCCTTTTAACAAGCAGAGGTGACATCAGCTCCTTTAATCCTAAATTTTTTTTATTTGACTTTTTTTTTTATATATAAGTATGTACATGTATAAAGCTATACTTTATATCATCTTTGCAAAAAATCTAGTTAATGCTTACAGTATGTGAGGTGTTTCTAAGCATCTATGGGCAGTACAGTAAATCTCACAATTCTTCTGTTTCATTTTTTCTGAAAACACAAGTTTTTCCTTTTGTTATTTGAGCAAATTGAAAATAATTCCACAGCTTAAAATGTTCACCAGCCAATCAGAATCAAGCAACAGCTTCAGCTTCAAATGGTTCAGCTCCTCAGTATAAATGTAACTAATAAACTAAAGACACTGGCTATGCTTATGGACACTTGGTTTAAACTGGAATGAAATCATTCTGATTAATGTATCTGAACATAGTGATTATATCAACATTAAATAAAGTGATTAGGTTGATGTCCACAGGTTTTACACAAATTTTGACCGCACAAGTTTCCTGCTGTTTGCAAATACTATTCTCCTATCATCTATTTTTTGTTTTGTTTTATTGAACAAACATTCATCTGTTGACACAGATTATATTTATCAAGCAGTAAAATAGCCCACAACCGTATACAAAATAAGCTGTGTGTTAATGAGCATGATTTGAGGACTGATGGGACATTGTTGAATTCCACTTCACAGACGATGAGCGGAAGGGGTATTTTAGAGTAACACGACAGTCATTTATGACACTTGGCCGTGTCACATGTCATTTCCACTTTCTGGTTTTATTATCAGTCCTTTCAATGGAATTACAGATTATCTATAATCCAATTCGAAATATCTGTCAGATATTATTAAGATGTTTACATAAAGGTTTTCTGTCTAATTGAGCAACCGATCAGGTGATTCACTTATTATTTGGTTGCATGTGAAGTAAAACATAGCCAGTGCAATAGCAATTGAAATGTTTTAATGATTTCAAAATTCTTTGAATGAATATGGTTTTAATTACATATCTGTATTATTTCCTACTTGAATGTTTCTGTTTGGTTTTTCATATTCTAAGATTGTTTGTTCTGCTGGTTATTTGCATTTTTCCTTTTTTTTTCTCATTACGAAGAGGAGAAAAACTATGTTGTGGTTATTAATGTGGTAATTATTATTATTAAAGGAATTGGAGGGAAAAAAACTGAAGCATCATGTGACATCAACCTGGATAAACAGCTGCTAAAAATATAGTTTTCATCACAGGAGTTAAAAAAATTCAAGAACTGAAAAACGTGCAGTATTAACTTACAGTATTACTTATACAGAATTAGTTGTTTTGCTAGATAAGTAATGTATTTTAACACACTGGTAAAAAAAAAAAAAAAGATTCAATCTCCATCAGAAAGTTGTATTAAAAATTGCAAACTGAGGTAGTTGGTGTTGATTGTGTTTCACTGATTTAATTTCATTTTGTAATATACATAAAGGTGCATTAAAATAAGTTATTCAATGTAAAATATATTTATCCATGCCAGTTAATTGTATTTAACAAGTAAAAAAAAAAAATGTATATATATTCTTTAAAATCTGGACAATAACAATCAGAGTTGGACAAACATTACAACAGAAGTCCATGCTCACTTGAGACGCACACTCACATACAGTACACACATACACACTTCACATTTAATGCCACATGCAAAGCCCTCCGCTGGCAGTGTGGCGGAGGATGCATTGTCGCAACTCATGGGACAATGTGATGGAGAACAGTGTTACCTTCAGAATTTTGTCCCCTGGTCGAAGAACGTTGGAGGCTGGTCCATCAGGCTGTACCCTAGTAACAAAGATACCCTATAAGTCAAAAGTGATATGAGGTTAGGAACCACATGGTGACTATGGTTTAGAATCTTTGCCTTTTTAATCTGGATTTAGAATGGCCTGTTTTTCTCTTATTTCCTCAAAACGTTAATGGTAATCTATAAAAAATAATTACCTCCATCTATGGATTTATCACCTTTTAATGAATAAATTCAAAGTGAACGACAAATCAAGGCAGAGATTATAAAGCATACGGATCTGAATTACATGTGGGACCCATCAGTATGTGCCATGTGTGCACACGTGAAGACTTATTTTTAGCGCCACATTTTGAGAGTCCACCAAACTTTACATTTCTTCAGGGCTCACAGGGGTTTGGTTCATTAGAAGATCCCCAAAGCATAAATATACAACACACGCAATTTTTATGCTATGCTGAAACCTTATGGGGAAATATAATTAAAAAACATTTTCTTCATGCAAATTGACACCATTTCTAGCTTGACACAATGTTAATACATGAAACAGATAAAGAATGTCTTTTTAACTATTGTCAACTATTTAACTATTTTTGGCAAGACATGAAGAGGTTAAAAGGTAATGCCGTCAGCTTGTTGTGCATTGCAGTAGCGCATGTTTCCATGGGAACTTGACAGAGAGACACATGTTACTAACTGAAGAGAGATGGCTTTGATTTTTGTTCCATATAAAGCATAATTTTAATGTGATTTCTGAGAGCGAAATGCTGAAATTAGCATAATTCATTGTGTGGTTTCCTTTAAGGCTGAGAGTGAAGTGTTCTTACCATGTCCGAGGGCTTGAAGGGGTTCCCCTGTCCACTGATTCCCCCTGAGATGCTGAAACCAAGGCCAGGGTTCTTCTCGATTCTCACACAGAGCTGTCAACGACAGAAAACACAAAATGTTAGGCTGTGTATATGATCGTTTTGATGCGCATCTTGAAAACGCATCCTTTTCTCTTTGTTTTGGCCTTCCATCCACAGATGCCGTTCGTGTCCTTTGAAAATATGAAGGCAACGTTTCAAGTAGAAGTCTGTGCAGGGCTGTTTATTATTCATCCTGCCTGCTGCTGCTTAAGATTCACTTTGTGTTCACTCACTACCTGCTTAGAATTATTTTCTTCCTGATCTGACTGATCCTGCTAAATTTAGATCTCGCTTTTAGAATCTCACTTTTACATTGCCACCAATATGAAAGGTTGGCTATACACTCATTTTATTTATTTATTTATTTATTTATTTATTTATTTCCATCTTATCAAGACACAGACTGCATTTAACATTTTATTAACAGTCATTTTAAGAAGAACTAAATTTATTCAAAATTTTATTAGCCAAAAGTAGGCTAAAAATAATCACAAACTGATTACTGATGGCCTGTTCCCATCATAAGATGGTCTGTTCCCATCATAAATCCAACTGCCACAGTCTGTCATTAAGAAACTTTACCCTGCACTGCAAGAAATCTGAATGGGTCCTGTAGTTCTTGTAGGCAAACTGTATGAATGCAGACCCCTACTTCCAAGGGGACAAATTTGTTATCCATTTTTCTCTTTTTAGTGACAGAAAATGTAAGCAATTAAACGCGGTGTATTTAGTCATGTGATGTATATTATACCTATCAAGGATAGACTGCATTTGGAAATTATTCACACTTCACTTTTTTTTGGTTACTTTAAATTTTGTTACAACCTTATTCTAAAATGGATTAAATTCATTATTTTCCTCTATATTCTACAAAAATAAAGTAAAACACTCTAATGACAACATGAAAGAAGTTTTTTTTAAATGTTTTGGTTTGAAAAAAAAAAAAACCTTCACAGCCTTTGCTCAATACTTTGTTGAAGTGTCTTTGGCACCAATTACAGCCTCAAGTTTTTGTGTATAATTCTACAAGTTGGACACATCCATTTCTGGGCAGTTTCTCCCTTTTTTTTTTTTTTTTTTTTGCAGTACCTTTTAATGTCCATCAGGTTGGATGGGGTGCATTGGTGGACAGCCATTTTCATTTCTCTCCAGAGATGTTCAATAAGGTTCAAGTCTGGGCTCTGGCTGGGCCACTCAAGAACATTCACAGTGTAGGCCCGTAGACACTCCTATGTTATCTTAGCTGTGTACTTAGGTTTTGTTAAAAGATGAGCCATGGCCAAATAATCAACGATGTCTCTACATTGCTGTATTCATCTTTCCCTTGATCTCAGTTCCTGCAGCTGAAAAACAACCCCACAGCATAATACTGCCACCACGCTTCAGTTTAGGGACGGTACTGGCCAGGTGATGAGCAGTGCCTGGTTTCCTCAATGACGCTTGGCATTCAGGCCAAATAGTTCAGTCTTTGTTTCATCAGACCAGATCTTTTCTTTTGTCAAGGTTTGAGAGTCCTATAGGCCTTTTGCCTTTTGGCAAACTTCAAGTGAGCTGTCATTGATTTTGGCCACTCTACCATACAGGCTTGATTGGTGGAGTGCTGCAGAGATGGGTAATCATTTGGAAGGTTTCCCTCTTTTCACAAAGAAACAATGGAGCTCTTCCGAGGGTGACTATTGAGTTCTTAGTCCCCTCCCTGACCAAGGCCCTTTCCCTCTGATTGCTCAGTTTGGCCGGGTGGCCCGCTCTAGGAAGTCTCCTGGTAGTTTCAAACCTTTTCCATTTACAGATAATAGGTCACTGTGGTTATTGGGACCTTCAATGCTGTAGAAATATTTCTTAACTCATCCCCATGTCTTCATACAGTCCTGTCTTAGAGGTCTACAGACAATGTACAGTTAACTGAATTTGTCATAGGTGCACAATCTCTACAACATCTCAAGGATGATCAGTGGAATCAGGGTGGAAAAAGGCGGTAAATACTTGCGTACATGTGATTTTAATTAAAAAATGTAATTTAATTTAAATTATTTAGCAAATATTTCAAACAAGCTTTTTCACTTTGTCAGTATACACTTTTGTGGTGACACGCTGGCTCAGTGGTTAGCACTGTCACCTCACAGCAAGAAGGTCGCTGGTTAAAGTCCTGGCTGGGTTAGTTGCCATTTCTGTCTGGAGTTTCCATGTTCTCCCCGTGTTGATGTGGGTTTCCTCCGAGTGCTCTGGTTTCCCCCACAGTCCAAACACATGCGCTATAGGTGAATTGAATAAGCTAAATTGGCCGTAGTGTATGTGTGTGAATGAGTGTGTATGGATGTTTCCCAGTACTGGGTTGCAGCTGGAAGGGCGTCCGCTGTGTAAAACATATGCTGGATAAGTTGGTGGTTCATTCCGCTGTGGAGACCCCTAATGAATAAAGGGACTAAGCCGAAGGAAAATGAATGAGTATACACTTTTGTCAGTATAGTTTGTAAAATTTTTACCAAAATAATCAATTTAACCAATTTTGGAATAAGGCTATAATGTAAAATGTGGAAAAAGTGAAACACTGAATAGATTCCAGATACACTGTAGGTCATTATTGTGGTTTGTCTAGATCCAATGAGTTTTTGAAAATGAGGAGGAGCCGGATCTATAAGTTACAATGGGAAGCCCAACAAACCAAATTAGACACTAAAGGGAAAAGTCAAAAAGCTGACAACTCACAAGCGTGACACAACCGATTTTGCAGTGCAGGGAAATTTCTTTGAATTTCATTTGCATGTTACCCTGTGAGATTAATGGTACCTGTTCTGGAAAGCCATCCATGCTCTTCTGCCCTTTAGTCTGGATGAAGCAGCGGGCACTCTGGGGCCGGGGGCTGGTGGTGGTGATGGGCATGGGCAGGGGCGACTGGTACTGCTGGATGGACACCTTGTTGATGGCACCCTCATACTGCTGGTCGCGGGCCGTCCGGTGGGGTGGGGGGGCTGAAGTGATCATCATCTGTTGTTGATGGGGATTGTGAACTCCAGGCTGTAGGAAAACATTAGGCAAGGGGATAAAGAGGCAGTCAATCATCTGTTTTCAATACCTTTGTTATGTTTATGGAGTGCATTTTAACTAGGGCGGTCAACTAATTACAATTTTTAATGCAATTATTTACACCATGGAGAGATTGATTAATCCAAAAAATTGCATATTGCACTTACTGTGTATGTATGTATATACGATCTTCCATCTACATTTTGCATTTCTCCAAAATACATTTTGGTTGTTTAAAAAAAACAAAACGTATACAGGTTTGAAATTACAAATTGAAATTTAAAAGTAAATGAATTATCATATAATTTTCATTTATTAAATTTTTTTTTAATTAAAGTTAATTTATTTGATATTTTATTTTATTATGAAAATATGAAATTAAATGACCTCAAAATGAGAAACTAAAAGCAGTAGGTGGCCGACTGTGTTTCTATGAGATTTTAATGCTAATATTTAATTATCAAAACAGCAAATACAGACAATATTTCATCCAAGCCATAGCCTGCTGGCCTGTCAAATCAGCCTCTCTCTCTCTCTATCTCTCGGTGGGTTGGTATTTTGCAATATTTTCAGTAAACTGTATGAAATGTAAGATGGATGGAGGTGAGTCAATTGCATGAAAAATTATTTTACACAAAAGTTACAAAATTGACAGCCTCAATTTTAATGTGTTCGTGCTTATTAAAAATGTACTTTCTGGTGTTTTAATTGGTTAACTGCCTAGCCTATAGTGCTTGTTTATGTAAACGTCATACATTTCATAAGGTTGACGTCATCGTTGTAGTCTTTTACAGCCATTGGTTGTTCCTTTCAACTGAACTTTGAATGTCTTAAAGGAACATTCCACTTTTTGGGGCAAATAGGGTCATTTTACAACTCACCTAGAGATAAACAGTTTAAAAAAAATAATAATTTATGATAGATCTCTAGATCTTTTATCTTAGCTTAGCATAAATCATTGAATTGGATTGGCATCTTGCTCAAAAAAAGTAAAAAAATGATTTATAGCTATTTATAGCTTGACTCTTTTGTAGTTAAACTTTCCACCAGCTAGGTAACAGTGCTGTTTACAGTATCATTGCGCCTGCTGCAGCCATATTACGCCAGAATGAGAGTATAGTTCCTAGCCGTATCCTAGCCTAGAAATGAGCAACTATTCTTGTGTTAATCCTAGTACGCTACGTAACCACAGAGGGTCAAGCTTTAAAAAGGAAAATGATTGAGATTCTAATTGTATAATGCGCTTCAGTGATGCTATTTATGCTAAGCTAAGCTAAAAATGCTCCCGCCAGACCTGGAAATTGGCTGAATGGATTCAAAAAGGTTAAAATTCAACTGTTAATGAGCCAAAAAAAGTGGAGTGTCCCCTTAACTTTGCAGATGTTGTTTAGCAACATTTCATACCAACATACGTTTAAAAAGTACCCCTTTACTGTAGCAGTTCACACGGGGTGGTGAGTGCCTTCTTAATAAGACGTGTATTAGCTACACAGGACCTTTTTGATATATTTTGATATATACGTTCAGTGCATTACACTTTTTCTAAGCACTATCTGTCAGCAGAAGCGAAATGCTCCACAATATTGAGCGACAACCTAAAGACATTCACAGATAGACTGGGGTTGCTAAGGAACACGCGTTTGTGAAATGAATGACAACAGCAGGTAGTAATTAACCCTGGCATTTGAAAAAATTAACATGGCAATCACGATACAACAGACACCTCTATCTCGCAGAGGACAGGTTAAGCGAGAGAAAACTCAAGAGTAGAACATGACAGGCTTTAATACGTAGAGACATGTGGGTGTCTCTAAAAATGCACTGTGGAAATAATAAAACTATAATGAGATCCAGACAAATGCAATGAATCATTTCTATTGAACACGGCTTATGAAAGAAAGGTGCATTTTAGAGGTGAGAATGTTTTATCATGATTGCTGAAGACCTGAGACCAGGGAATGAAGATGCAGGACTGTTTTGCAGGATGTTTCTGAAGGGAACCGCTTATGCAAAGGCTGCACTCATTTGATAGGACAATACAGTATATAAATACATTATATATAACCAGTGGTGGAAAGACATACGGAAAAATCATACTCAAGTTAAAGTACCATTATTTGCTCAAAAATTATTCAAAGTATGAGTAAAAAGTAGGGCGCAGTGGGTAGTGCTATTGCCTCACAGCAAGAAGGTCGCTGGTTCGAGCCCCAGCTGGGTCAGTTGGCATTTCTGTGTGGAGTTTGCATGTTCTCCCCGTGTTTGCGTGGGTTTCCTCTGGGTGCTCCGGTTTCCCCCACAGTCCAAAGACGTGCTGTAGGTGAATTGGGTAAGCTAAATTGTCCGTAGTATATGTGTGTATGTCCTGGCCCTCCAGGTTGGGGGTTAAGCGTTGGGCTAACAACCCACCTCATAAAAACTAGATGTTACAAAACACCAATATGGTGCGGCTAGTTATTGTTTAAGACTATTTGGCGATTCCAGTCATCACACAGTAAACATCCTTTATCCTCTCATCAGTGACATGCAGTCTAAACAGTCTCTGGATCATTGCATGTAAAGATCTTGGACATCTTCTTGGACACATTTAATGCTTCCAAACAGCTGCATTTATAAAGTGCCCATGTCTCGAGGTAGTTCAGTATGAAGCGATTTACTTTCTATGTGCGATTTGATATTTCCACTTAGCCAGTCTGATATTTCTACTTAGCCAGTCTCCATAGACAAGAAAAAAGAGTGACTGCAGAGTAATGGAAAATAGTGGAGTAAAAGTACCGATACAGCCCTAAAAATGTACTCAAAGGAAAGTAAAAGTATACATTTCTTTTAAAACTACCAAGTAAATTACAATTCCTGAAAAAAAAACTACTCAATTACAATAATTTGAGTATTTGTAATTTGTTACTTTACACCACTGAATATAACAGATTATCACTGATGATTGTTGCTTTTATGGATAATTTTTACATAATATACAGTGCCTGTAGAAAATCATCATCCCCATTTGAACTACTTTGTTTGTCATAAAGCCTGAAATCAAATGACATTCCAAATAACTTTTCCCGCCTTTGAAATGTTTTTGTAGCCTTCTCCTAAGCTGTGCCGTTCTGCAACTTTATCCCGAAGGTCTTTCGAAAGCAGAGTGTAATGTAAGTAAAGGTATAGATTTTCACAGGGTATGATGGTTTTCTATAGGCACTGTGTTTGTTGTTAATGTTTTTGCATTAGCTTTGAGTTAGCTCTTTTGGTAAAATGGTAAATGCTTTATTATATTTTGCATTGATAACGGTACTTTTTTGATCTCTAAATATTGTATTATGTGCATAATTCTTGTCAATCTTTAATATGCTGGTTTATTAAAAAAAAATCGTATTATTATCCGTGTTTAAAATGGTTGTGCATACAATTTTTGTGGAAATCACGTTTTATTTTTTCAGATTTCTTTAAATGATCATATTTGACCAATTGAATGCATCCTCACTCAATAGAAGTTATAATGTACAGTATAAACATGTATGGATACATATATTGTATATAACTTTTTTTAATGAATCGTCGATTGACTGAAACAAAAAGTACTGATTCACAAAAATGTATTAAACTGCCCAAATTTAACATAGTTTTTGATATTTAAATAATACACTTACATCTGACTGTTCTGCTGAGTCTAGGATGGTGAAAATAGTCTAATGCCAGTGAGACAATGTTTATATTATACTGAAATATTTTACAAATTCAATGTTGCATCATATAATTATATATTCATATTCAATATACGGCTGAGCCATGTACTGCTTTTCAGATTCAGATTTCAGACTCAAATTAGTAATAAAAAAAAAACACTTTAATCTGTACCTTTTTGATGATATTCATGTTCTCTGGTGGCACGTCTCTTCGTCCCAGTGAATACGGCGCCCACTGGCTACTTGGGGACATGACCTCTTGTCCATTATCTAAAATATTGCTCTGTTGTGAAGGTGTCTGAAAGAATATGGTGTTGTCAGCAAGCAGAATTCAAAACAGTGCTGTAAAATGACACTGTCAGAAGAAAAAATCTAGATCCAGGACTCAATAAATTGAAAGGATCTGCTATGGTTATTGATCTGGTTTTCATTCAAATGCTTTCAAACACGTCAAGGCTAAAATATAAGGAACTATAATTAGATAACGGTGGAAAAACAAAATCTGTGCTAAAAGCATTTTGCGTGGTAAGATTCCCCGTCATGAGAGTTGGATCTAGGCCTGTTGCACAAATCCGGTTTTTGCGACTATCCAGAAAAGCTGGAGTTTACTGTAGTTTGAGTAAACTAACAGACTTCTTTTTTTAAGTGGAGTTCATCCCAGTGGCAGCTTGTGCTATAGGCTAATTTTGTATTATATTTATTCTATGGGAATCATCATACGTTATTTACATTATTTTATTTTGTTACACAAAGAATCAATTTCTTTTTTTCATTAAAATGAATTACATTTTTAAATTGATAAATGTATACACACAAATATAAGCTTCAATATCAAGCTTTAAAAATGTCAATTTCTTTCGTTTTTCTTTCAGCTGCCTTCTCAAATGTTTTTTTTTTTTCAGCTTTTTAAAGGCATATTTTTGAAAATGATCATTTTAATTATAATTTCTTAATCTCCAGAGTTATTAATGCTCCAGGGTTGTTGATAAAAGATGACTGGGAACATTCAGGGAGCATTTTTAACTGAGCTGAGCTGAATTATTTTTTTTGTAATAAAATAAAAGATCCCTTAAGCTTTCATTTATTTCTAAAACAGAATGTTCTTTCATGTTTACTTAACATTTATGTTACACTGAATTCCAATGTATAATATTCCAATATCTGAAAGTGAATTAAAACACACTTTGTTTCTTTTTGGTATAGAATCACTGTTGTGACGCAAACACCAAAATGAGACATTTGATTTTTAATGCATAAAAAAAATACATTAAAATAAAGTAAAGAAAATAAATATTGAAAATATTTTTCTGAAAAACAAATTGATATTTTTACCAGACGTCAGTAACAACCAAAGTAATCCATACATAAAAAGACAACAAAACAAATTAGATTAGTAATGTTAAATAAAAAAGTTGACTACTGTGCGTATATAGTAGTCAACATTTAAAATGGTTCAAAAGCTTGCAGCAAAAGTGTCCTAAAACAATTTTGACCCATTTAAAATGTTTTGACTCACTTCAAATGTTGACTATATAATTTTTTTATAGGAGGCATTTTTTTATATTTGAGGCACAGAGTTTTACGTTTTTGCAAGTTGGTGAACTTCGTGCACAGATTTAATACAATCAACAGTGGTATTAAAGGGACAGTTCACCCAAAATAGAAAATGTTGTTGTCATTTACATTAATTTCTTTCTTCTGCTAAACAAAAAGGAAGATATTTTTACGAATATCTGGAAGATATTTGGAAGAATGTCAATAACCAAACAGATCCTCCGATACATTTACTACCATAGTTGGAAAAATAAATACTATGGAGGTAAATGGGTGGCAAGATCAATTTGGTTAATGACATTCTTCCAAATATCTACCTTTTGGTTCAGCAGAAATAAGAAACGTATACGGGATTGCAACAACCTTGATTGACTGTACATTATAAAGAAGGCCTTTCATCAAAGCATCTCTGCTGTTGGTCACAGATCACTTTGTTCTGTGAGTTTAGGACAGAAAAAGACTGTAGTGCATAGACCAAACACAAAGACTGAGCACATGCAACAAAAAACACCTATATATGTTTAACATCACAGTGAGAGACAGTGTCTAGCCTGAAACTGGTGGATGTGTTAGATTGGTGTTAAACTGGGAAGTGTCAGATGGTCGATCTTATAGAAATAGCCTATTATAGTGTACAACAAAATGTGTCAAAATGATTGGATTACCACTATTCTGGAAGCTAAAGCAGAAGCCACTCAAAAGAGAGAGCAAGAGATCTAAAAGGAAGATTTTCAACTAGGAGATGGTACTTGTACTCATTATCTTCTTCATGCTGAAACTGGGGCTGAAGTCGCTTTATACTCACATTTGGTAGAGGTAGCCACTGAGTTGTTTGGTTTTCATGCTTTGTGTTATTGTAAAAGTTTATTGTCATGCTTCTGCTGGCATGCGGTGCAGCATAGCCTCCAGAGTACAGCATGCCGAAGTTTACTGTGTTGTGCTTAAGGACAGCGCTCTGATTGGAGGGAAACAACCACATGACATGAGTGAATGGGTGGAGCCACACAGAAAGGTCAAAGGTTGTGGCTGGGGTTACACTGGACTGCACACTGCTGTAACAGAGTGAACAAGCTTGACAAACAGAACAACATCATTACTGCCGACACGACACATTAGTGATACACAGCGGTTACAGAATATTAATAGCAGCAGTGTGGGACTATTTTACGTAAACAATGAGGTATGCTGTATTACTGTATTTCACTTACACAGAAACAAAGGCTCACCACCAAGGTTGCATGTACGCAAGTGGGTGAATCTCAGGAAAGAAACGCGAGGGTGGTGTTTCACCCCAATAACAATAAAAAATGAATATATGTTTTGCAGAAAGATTTCTAAGGCATTTAAGGACTATTACATGTTTTTTTTATGTTCTTCCTATTGTTAAACACAAAATATCTCCTTGTATAATATGTATAACTAAATAGTAAAACTATTACTAAAATGTAAAAACGAATAAAGATGTTGTTTTAGATTAAATTCCTTTTAACATAAATATTTAAATTAAATATATAAATCAAAACTTAAATGGTCCTTAAAAATGAACCTTTATCTTCATTGTGCAGAATATAGTTTCATTTTCTTTTGATTTTGGGGTGAAATATTTCCCAGGCAATTCTTGATGGTTTACATGAGATTCACCCAACTATTCTTGTGTCTTTACACTAAAAAGTGGCCTTCATGTAAGAATTGCCTCTAGTATGTAAAACAAACATTTTCTTATTAACTTAGTTCATTTCATGATATAGTAAAAATGGCTTATTATTATTATTATTATTATTACTTTTATTATTATTATTATTATTGTTATTATTACTTTTATTATTATTATTATTATTATTATTATTATTATTATTATTATTATTATTATTATTATTATTATTATTATTATTATTATTATTAATAATAATAATAATAATAATATAAGACCAAACTGCCCTGAGGAAGTTTCTTATTGACATTTATTATTGAAATCTTAATAAATATCAAACATATGCTATAAAACTAATATCATCTAAAAATGTAATATTATAAGACAAAATAAAGGGATGGTTTATTTATTTCCTTGAAAGGATAGTTCACCCAAAAAAGAAAATTTTGTGAAAATTATTTATTTCAAACCTTTCTTTCTTTCTTTCTTTCTTTCTTTCTTTCTTTCTTTCTTTCCTTCTTTCTTTCCTTCTTTTGTTAAACACAAAAAAATATATTTTTTTTTAATAAATGCTGAAAACCTGCAACCATTGACTTCCATAGTATTTATAGTATTTTTTCAGTATGGAGGTCAATGGTTGCAGATTTTTAGCTTTCCTTTTGTTAAGAAAGAAAATCATAAAGGTTTGGAACCATTTGAGGGTGAGTAGAATTTGATTATTGGGTGAACTATCCCATTAAATACTGAGGTTATATACAAACACTGTTGTATAAGAGAAAAAAAAGCAAAGTTTTATTACTCACCCGGTCTAGTCTCTTCGCTTCTATGTGTCTAAGCAGCTGCTGTCTCCAGTCTATTGGCATTTTGGAGGTCAGGTCCTCTTGTTTCTGAGGGACAGGTCTCGGGTTCATATCGGCTTCAGGGCTTTTCTCAGTGCACGTACTAAGATTGTAATCTGAAGGCAATTTCTCTAGAAGAGCAGCCATTGTGGGCCGGGCAGACACTGGCCTTGCCTGAGATGCCCCGTATGTCTCTGTGCTGTAGCTCCGTGCAGACAGGGGGCGACGTTGTGTCAGACTCTTGGTGGGGTAGCCCATGATGGGCTTTTTGGGTTCTTGATAAGATGAGTAATCTTCATCATACCTACCATTCCTCTTGTGGAACTGGGTGTCAGCCATGGTAGACAAGCTGTTCTGTTGCTCCAGCATGCTCTTTATCTGTTGAGGCCTGTTGTAGTGCTCTGCCAGCTGGAGTTCATGGTTCTCAGCCACTCTGCGGAACAGCGCCATCTCCGTCGAACTTACCAGAGAGTCAGCTCGCCTCAGGAAGCCCGGCCTGGAACGTTGGGGCTGGACAGAGAGTTGGGCATTGAGAGCATCATCAGTGGCTGCATTCGGAGCAAATGAAAAGACTTGTTCCATCTGCGGATAACCTCGATAGCCCCTTGGACTAACTAGTTCCTTTGGCAAAGTCTTCCCAGGCTGGTTCACATATTCAGGGGTGTTGGGGAATGGTGGAGGAACTCTCCTCTCTGCTTTCAAAACATCCATGGCTCCTTGCGGGTTGAAGCTTTGGTCAAAATGGTAAACTTTCTTTGGGATGGCGGGCTTCTGCTGCTGAGAGCTTTTATTTAAACCGTAGCCATCCAGATCATCATCCAGCATTGGAGCTGATTGGCTCCTGGACATGCTCTGTTCTAGAGGTATAGGGAAGTCTGCTCGATCAACACTTCCCTGGTTTTCTATGCTAGAACTGTAGCTGTCCATAGGGATGCTGTAAACCTTGTATGACCCGGTATCAATTTCATCTATGCTCTGGGATTTCTTAAATTTCGCTTTTACCTCCTTCATCATTGGTGAAAGTCTTTCAGAACTTTTGCTAACAACCATGGTGTTTCCTTTGTTTGGTTCTTTCCCAACCTGGATGTGCGTATAAACGTTGGGATGACCTCGTCCTGTCCCTGAGTCTGTAGAGTCCAGAAACCCCCAGGCTCTAGTTGAGGGGAAAGTGCCGTGTAATTCTCCCATCTCTTGCTCAAAGTCCTTACGGTCAGGATTGGGGCTGTTGGCTGGAGTAATTTCCAACTTGGAAGGGAAAGCTGTCCTGTCCTCGAAGGGGCTAGGAGTCCTCGTCCAGTTCTGCCAGGGATTAGAGGGAGGAGGCACTTCAGTGTCAGGGGTGGTGCGAACTGTGTGGAAAGTTTGTTGTGACTGATCGAGCTCTAGGGGAACTCCAACAATGCGGTCTTGTCTCATGAGAGGCCGTCGCCCATGTGCTGTCGATGCACTCCGGGGCTTTGAGCCTAACATGGGGTTTCCAGCACTGCTGCTCGGAGTGTCAAGAGGCATCTCCTCAGCAACAAAACCTGTGTTATCATAGTGGGGGGCATCATTCCAGCTGTCGAAGGTGTCGCTGAGTGGCCGCCTCTCACCTCGCTGCTGCAGCGTGCTGGAAGGAGGTGTTTCCCTCTGGCTCAGAAGAGGCTTGGTTTCAATGGGCTTTGGGAAAGACTGAGCCAGCCTGTTGATGTATTTATACAAAATACATTTGATTAGTGCACTACATAACAAAAATCTGTACACAAGAACATTGCCATAAACTAAATGTAACAATGAGACTCAACATCATGAAATTACAACAACAAAAAAATTGACAATGCTTTTCAGTACACTACACTAACTGCAGACATAGTATCCCTTAAAGCAGGGGTTACCAAGTTAAGTCCTGGAGGGCCGGTGTCCTGCAGAGTTTAGCTCCAACCCTTATCAAACACACCTGAACAAGCTAATGTTTGTGGGTGTAGAGGTGTATGTGTGAGATCAGGCACTGACATAAGCTGAGAAGCATACACCTCTACACCCACAAACACACCCAAAGCATGATGTACTCTGTGCAAAATACTCATCAAACAAAATACTTTTGTAAAATACCAAAGTCATATACCTACTGTGTAGATATCGCAGAATAATTTAACATTGAATAAATGCACTCTATAGCACTTCCAATTTAATAAGGCTGTAAATATTGGACGCTCACTTAAAAGCACACATTTGCAACCTAATGTATATCACTTGCAGTGCATGCGGAAAGTATTCATAGCGCTTCACTTTATCCCAATTTTTCCCAGCCTTATTCCAAAATGGATTAAATTAATTTATTTTCTCAAAATTCTACACACAATACCCCATAATGACAATGTGAAAAAAGATTTTTTTAAATTGTTGCAAGTTTATTAAAAATAAAAAACCTGAAAAACCACATGTACATAAGTATTCACAGCCTGTGCCGCAAAGCTCTAAATTGAGCTCAGGTACATACTGTTTCCACTTATCATTCTTGAGATGTTTCAGCAGCTTAATTGGACTTCAGCTGTGGACATACACCTGTCTATGTATGGTCCCAGGGTGACAGTGCATGTCAAAGCACAAACCAAGCATGAAGACAAAGGAATTGTCTGTAGACCTCCGAGACAGGATTGTCTCGAGGCACAAGGCTGGGAAAGGTTACGGAAAAATTCAGGGCAAATTACAGGGCAAAAATTCCCAAAGACAGGTGTGCCAAGCTTGTGGCATCATGTTCAAAAAGACTTGAGGCTGTAATTGCTGCTAAAGATGCATCAACAAAGTATTGAGCAAAGGCTGTGAATACTTAAGTACATGTGACTTTTCATTTTTTTTTTTTTTAATATATATAAATTTGCAACAATTAAAAAAATCTTTTTTTTTCACCTTGTCATTATGAGGTATTGTGTGTAGAATTTTGAGGAAATAAATGAATTTAATCAATTTTGGAATAAGGCTGTATCAAAAAAATGTGGAAAAAGTGAAGCGCTATGAATACTTTCCAGATGCACTGTAAATGTTATGTATCATTATATATTAAAATAATTACTTTTCATAACAATGCAAAATTTTTGAAAACAGTACACAACTGGTTTAAATATTTTTGTTATGTTTTAAATATTTGTTTTTTGCTAAAATCCTAACTGCAAGACTATAAAAGCAACACAATGTCAGTTTTTGGCCACCCAAAAGTCAGAGAGCTGGACCCTCTGATCAACTGTCATGTTAGATCAGTGCACAGATGGTATATTAGTTTATATAAATGAACAGTGGCCGTGATAAAATTTTTGCCAACCTGTTGGTCCAGTGAGTCTGTGATGACCCCTCTTTCCCAGATGTTTGCAGATTACTGACATTTCCAGGTGGGTTGGAGGAGCCAGATGATCCCTGGGAGGGTGAGTAGTCTGAATAAGTGGCAGATGATCCGCTGTTGTTCAAACAATGCATTTTGTCTGGTTCAGACTCATCTGTGGACTCTAAAATGCATTTTGAAATGAATGTAAAGGTACAAGGTGAAGATAATACAAAGAAGTAATTAATATGCTAGAACAATAATAATAAAAAAGCAATTATTGTGTTTCTTATAACTATTATTAATATATGCAATTGTGCTATATAAGAACAGCATTCTAAGAAAGATATAGCTTTATTAATAAACATTAAAAGAAAAAATTCTAGCTGGAAAAAAATGGAGCTAGTATCAGGTTTAGATGAAAAAATGTCAGTAAACACTTGAAACCTAAACCTTAGAAAATTGTGAATGATGCTTCAGAGATAATATCAGTAACATGTATTTAGAAAATAGACTTCCACTGGTTTCTTCATCTTACTAACCTTTTTTTTCCTTGCCCAGTAACACAACTTTTGGTTTGTACATTGGTGGCTCTACCAAAGTTGGTCTCATGTCAGAGATTCGGATATCATTCGGGGAGCCTCCCATGGAGTCCTGGAAACATAAGTGTCAAATTCGCAGTGAATTAAACACTAGACAAAAGGAATGAAAAACAAGAGGACTGGGGGGAGCTTTTCCTGCAATCAAATTTTAATCTTTCACTTAAATACCAAGCAAGTCAAGCAAATAAATAGCTTACACTCAAACACATCAGATGGCAAATTAGATGTAATCTAATTTAAGGTCACAATGTCAATAAATCTAAATAGAAATGTATTCTCAAAAGTCAACATATGAAATTACATTAACTCTGGGTTTACTAACAGCAAACATACTGGCTGTATAAAAACCTGCTAACTGAATTGCATATTACATAAAACTAAATCAGCATTGAGTATTTTGCTAAAACATATTAACATAGCTATGTAGTATTTAGGTTGTATAAAATAGTTCATTTATTAGAATAAGCTTAAACAATTCCCATATTATATTACAGTAAACATTTGATGTTTTTAAAATGCAAACACTGGCCCCAAATGACCTCAAAGTTAAACAAAGGTGAAGCTGAGGAATATATTAGAAGTAACGAAGTGTGAACTCGCACCTCAACATCAAGTTGAGAGATTCATCATTAGTAAAATACAGACTGTTATGATTCATATGCCTTGTCCTGGCCTGTCTGGTCAAATCCCCCAGGAGCAAATCAGTATCTTCCAGCTTTCTCACAGCTGTCTATGGCAAAACTCACACCTCTCAGACCTGACTGTACATCAGCAGGCTGGCTCACACAACCGGCAGCAGAGCAAGGCAGAAAAAAAAAAAAGCATATCAGAACAGCGTTAGAGCCGCCTCTCCCCTTCTCTGCTTCATCTTTTCTTTTTGCTGCCTCACAACGGGTCAAAAAATGCGACTGTGTAAAGTGATGCGAATGGCTAATGTTTTAATAATTATAGTAAATGAATTGTGAACGAAATTCAGCATGGGGGCCATTTGATGCATTTTGCGCAGTGTTCGAATTATATCCCAGACTGCAGGGGGGGCAGTATTTGGATTAAAAGAGCTTTTATACAATACCCTACCAATCAACATTTTAGGTTCATGTGTAAATAAATTAACACTTGTATTCAGCAAAGATGCATTGTTGATCAATGGAGTATGATGTTACACAATTTTTATGTTTCAAATAAATTCTGTTCTTTTGAACTTGATATTCGGCAGCTCAAATGTTTTCAACAGAGATTATAAAATTAAGGGTATATTTGCACAATGACAGTGTATGTAAAAAGGGAACATTTTTAGTCAAAACAATGACAGCAATAAAATGACTTAAAACGCTGTATAATGCATGCCTGTAGTTATACAGATGCACATTGATATCAGCACTTTCACTGAAATTTACATGTAGAATATAAATTTGAAAGTTAAAACAAGCGTAAAGCCTGAAAAGTTTATGAATTTTAGTAGAAAAAAGTGTCATGTAAAAAGTGCTGTGTTCTCTCAAACTCTTGGTAGTGCTGTGACTAGACAACTAAATGGGAAGTTACCAACTGTATGGGAAGATCGCATGTGATTCTGAGCTTTGGCTTTACATTGCCTCTTTTTTTTTTTTTTTTTTTTTTCCTTTAATGGTGGTTGGCAAACATGCCAATGCATGTATTGCAATTACATGTATTTACACCACCTACTATAATGGGAAGGAGTGTGAAGCTCGGGTGGAAAGGAAGAAATTAAAAAGCAAAATTTTTTTTGTAATCTGATCTGTATCTCTTAAATATATGAACAGAGCAACATACATTTTTAATTATTTCTAGCCATTCAGGAATATATCATTTAATATTACACCATCGCATCCCTGTGAACCTGGAAGTGTTTATGTGTATTTCTGTTTGGCACAAACACTGGGTTCAACTCAATCAGTTCGTAGCTATGAACTGTGCAATTCCCACATGTGGCCCAAAAATCTGACCATTCTGACCATTCGATTGCCAATTGGGACTGGATAATCACCTCTACATTCGCCTGTACACTCCATAAACACAGCATGACACATGACAAAGCTAAAAAAAGAGCTGCACAAGTCAGAAATCGCCTTTAAATTGGACCAAAATTGCACAATGTATGCCTGGCCTAACCTCCCTGTAATTCGAACACCAACGTTATGCTTATAGGAACACTCTACTTTCTTTGGAAAATAGTCACCTTTTACAACTCTTCCAAGTTAAACAGTTGAGTTTTACCATTTATGACTCCATTCAGCTGATCTCTGTGTTTGGCAGGAGCACTTTTAGCTTAGCTTAGCGTTGATAATTGAATTGGATTAGACCATTAGCATCTCACTCAAAAATGAACAGTGTTTAGATAATTTTCCTATTTAAAGCTTGACTCTTCTGTAGTTACATTGCGTACTAAGGCTGACGGAAAATGAAAAGTAGCTTTTTTTTCTAGGCCGATATGTCTAGGAACTATACTGTCATTCTGTCATAATAATCAAGGAACTTTGCTGCTGTACCATGGCTGCAGCAGACGCAATTATATTATGCAGCACCTGAAAATAGCCCCCAGCACCAAGCCTTACACTTGCACCACCAGTCAGATTCTGTGAAATACCTTGTACCAGCCATGGTACAGCAACAAAGTTCCTTGATTGTTACACCAGAATGAGAGTATAGTTCCTGGTCAAATTGGCCTAGAATAAGTCTTAGTACACAATATCACTATAGAAGAGAATAGGAAAATGTAAAAAAATAAATAAATACATTTGAGTGAGATGTTAATGGTCTAATCTGATTCAATGATCTATGCTAAGCTAAGCTAAAAGTGCTCATGCCATGCCTGGAGATCAGCTGAATGGATTCCAAAATGGTAAAACACAACTGTTTAACACTAGGGGAGTTGAGAAGAAAGTGGCTTGTTCCTTTAAAATTAATGGACTTGGAGTAACCAAATTTCATCTTGTTTTTAAAACCGCAATTTGGGAAATTTTTGGGAAAGAATGTATTAAACAAATGCTTCACCCGCAATGGGGGTGTATAAGAAAATTGATTTAATTTGCTTTGACGGCAGTTGAAATGAGCCACCCCATACGTTTAGCTGATTTTCTGCTGTCTGGTCTCTCAGCCACTTACTATGAGGCAGAAACAGGAAGAGGAAGTAACGGCCAGGCTCGTATTCTCTGGCTGTTGAGGCTTGGGAACGACGCGGTGTAAAGAAATCTAAGCAAAACAAACATACATACATATATACAAACAAACAAACAAAAATGGATTCTTATGGTCTAGAAAGAAAAGAATGTGCAAGAAACATGAGGTTTATGGCACTGGTACTCCCAAGGTCCCGATAACCCTGATAACAATAATAATAGTAATGTTTGTAACTCCACAGTTTGGCCGGGGGGTCTCTGAGACCATGGGGGGAAGCAGTGTGAGGCCAAGCTGCGATGGACACAATACATCATGCGATTTTATGCTAATCTAAACAAACAGCTACTGCAAGCATAGAGAAGCCTGGTTTAAATGAATGGATTATGAATGCAGCTGTGTCTGTGTATGCCCAAAGTATAATTTGCTTGTTTACGCATTTGTTAGAGTATACACGCATAGTCAAGCACACAGCCTTACACAAACATACGCACTAAAAAGTTTCGACCTTGTCCGATGTCTGCTCTTTTTATCATTAAAAGTTATGTCTTTATACTCATTTAAGGTGCCCCATTATGCTTTTTGAAATGATAGTAATATATGTGTTGCAAAAGCTCTGCCATTTTAAACATCAAAGTGCCTGATAATACCTGAAAAAAAGTCAGGTATTCAAATACATTTTCTACAACCAATAGATTCTTAACACATTTGCATAACACCAGTCTTTTTTTATTGGCTGCTCATAAACAACCTCTACTTTGATCCATAATCAAACACTGTAGCTACTACTGAAATACTTAAAGCTGCTAAATGAATAACCTACTTGCGTTATACCTGCTCTTGTTTTTTATGATTAGAGAATTAGCAAGAATAAGGCGCATGGGTTTAAATCCAATTTCTCACACACATACATGAAACACCTGCATACACAGCTTTAGCAGACACAAGTTATACTACTTATATTTTACTTAAGTTATACTATAATGCAAACACATATAAAAACATATACAATAAGGCAAATTGCAGACTGATGCTACTCATATATACATCTCTTCACTCACCCATACATAAAACTCAAACACTTTGCTCACACACATCTATGAAATGCTTGCGCATACATACGCCTATTATACAGCTATCTCCTAATGAGTCACAAGCTAAGAAAAATTTTCAGTAGACTATTCATGTTGTACTTACAGAATGATGGGGGTTGGGGTGAATTAACTAGTTCTTCTATGTCTCATAATCAGATGCGGACTTGATTCATATTCCAAAATCTTTGCTGTCCAACTGTGTTTATAAATGCTGAGGGAAGGTAGCATCCTGTCAGATATGGTAGAGCACAATAGAGTGGTCCATCTGACCAATCAGGGCACAGTAGGCTTTTCAGATGAATTAAATAATCATTTGAGACTCTCTGAGAAATCAGGTGATTTGAAACATATATTATGAGAAGATTAAAGTGCTTTATGACCTTGGATGTATGTAAACCTATTGTAGGAGACCTCCAAAACAAAATGAGGAACCAATAGCATAATGGGCCACTTTAAAATAGTTGCGGATGTCTTTAATTTAATTCCCTCACTCATACATTAATTAATGTGGGCATCTATTGTTTTTGCCCAGTCTGTGTAACAAAAAAAAAAGTTGACGAGTCTTCACTTCCTTTCGCTGTGGAAAAGTGAATCCAAAATGTCCGAGTGATTTGTGAATTGAAGCCACAGACTCCTACTAAACAATTATTTCACAACAGTTACCAAATTCATTTTTTATTAATTTTTAATTATCATTAAAACTAATTAATAAGCTTGCTTTTCAGCTAGCTATCCAATAACATTTGTTTACTAATTAGATTATATACTGTATAATAAACTTTATTGACTCACCAATTCCTCTAGGTTTTTTTAGTACTGTGGCTAATTTTGCCAATGCAAAACAACACAGTTTTGGAAAACAAGTTGATCTCCTCCCAAAGCAACTGAAAGAAGCCTGTAGTGACTTTCACCCAGAGTAGATGTCACTAACAGCTATCAATCATGATGTCACACCAAACTTTAAGAAAAACTGTCACGGGCATATATTGGCATAATAACTTTTCCTTGGGAAAAAATATTTAAAGAGTAATTAGATTATTTTTTTAAAATTTTGGTTCATAGTTCGTTAGTTTGATTGGCTAATTTATTTTATGGCCTATAAAGCAGCCTGCCACCAGGGGGCACTTGAAATGTTTTGGCTTCACTTTTCTGCATGTGTAGCACAACAGCATTTCTTAATTTATTTTTGCCATATTTAATAGTCTGTCGTTGTTTTTATTCATTATACTCTATTTCTTTTTCGACTGTTAAACAACAGCTTTGTGGACAACCTTAGAACTGCAAATACAATTCAAAAGTGCATGTGCAAGCTACGTGTACGTTGCATTTATGTTAGAAAGTCTGGGTGCAATAAAAAATTTGAATCACACGGGCTGCAAACCAAAGTATACTTTGGGCTTAGCTCCTTGAGATTTAGTTCACTCAAATCATTTTACCATTCTTGAATTCAATTAATATTTTCATACTGAAACCTTTAATGAATCCTCTGAGTGTTCCTGACATTTGACGCTGACCTTTTTTTTTTTGCTAAAAGATTTTTAGCGGTATTCTGATCGCTGCTACTCTATATAAAACTGAAGACTGAGCAGGAGAATAAACGCAGTAGGTCTAGATCAGTAGTAAATAAATAATTGTAGGATATTTTAAAAGCGAGTAGCCAAAAATGAAGCATATTACAAGGTTACAGTGATATTCATTACTAATTGTGCCACCACTGCTCTAATATTCAAGCAAAATTAATGACAACATGTCCTAAACAACACTGCAGCTCTGGTTAGGGAGGAGGGTTGCTGGCTGTGAGAGATGAAACATTTGCACTGATCTTTGTGTATTTTATCTCTGCAGGTTCAGCTAACCTTTAACAAACACTCTCTGCGCTACACAGCACTCTCTACACTTACAACCGAACTGACTCAAACACCAAGGATTCAAATACCAATGCCTTCAAAAACACAAAAGCTACTGCAGAAATTTCATTACACACTCTCATCCCCCTCTTTTAAAATAATTGACTTTTGAAATCCCGTATGTGTTTTGTATCTAAGATAATTTGCTGTTATAATTTCTGTGAAAGGTTAAAGGGAGCGTAAAATAAGCTGCAACCCCCAGATATTACTTTGCATCAATATTTTAAGAGGATAAAGCTAAGACATAAATGAATTTGTTTAAAACGCTGGATTAAAAGAGAAAACTTGTCATACTTCTGAGCTCTCAGTCAGATCCTCTTTGCGTTTTGGGATGTCAATGGCTGAGTTGAGGATGACACCTTGATCAGACATCGGTGGTTTTGAAAAGTCTTTGATGTCTCGCTCTGTCACCTGCAAAGAACGAACAATGATATAAAAATGTGTGCAGATATGTGTATGTTTTTTTATTTTTTATGAAAACCTAGCATCTCACTTTCCTTTTGATACGTATTCATTCTATTTATACAATATGTACAAAAATAATTTTAAACTTATGACCTTAAGGACAAATAAATGTTTGCCATTTAGGCAAAAAAATAAATAAATAGCATTCTTTTTTTAACAGGCATTCACTTTGTTGGCAAGGCAACAACATTTTAATAGTTATTATTTATTTATTTTTACTATTCTGACAATTTTCTCAAGTTTGATCTAAAAAAAGGATTTACAGTGCTCAGCATATATGAGTACACACCATTTTGAAAATGAATATTTTTATCCATTTAAACAAAACAGATTTATTAAACAGATATATTTATTAAAATAATATTTTAGTCACCAAACATATTTAGAAATTGAATTAAATTGGATTAAATTCAAGCAAAATATTGGACAAAAAAAGTACAACCTACAAAATTTCTACTAATTTTAACAATTTCTTTGCTTCTCTTGATTTTTCCTCTTTTTTAAAATTTGTATTTAATATTTTTCTATAACATATACATTTGGGTGTACTGGTTTTTGGACTGTTATTGTAAGTTAATTTGTTAGATAAGCTTTACATTAGATTAGTCAGTGCTGACTAATCTAATGTATATGCACAAATATAATATTGTAAAGCTTCCTATTAAAAATATGAATTTAAAAGATAGATTTGTGAGGGGTGCACTTATATATGCTGGGCACTGTATATGTATATGCTGAGAAATGTGTATGTGTGCGTGTGTACATACAATTTGTATATTGTGAAACTGTACAAAAAGATGCATCAAAATGAATGTTGTTTTTGACTAATTGACTAATTCAACACCATAATAATCAACCAAAAAACTGCTTAGCCTTTAACAAATGACAAATAACAGTTTTTGTTTGTATTTTTCAACAATACAACAATAAGGTGCATGAATATGGCAGGCAGAGATATGTGTTTATACGCATTTTATATATATCTACAACTGCCTATCCATACATATAGCCAAATTGGCATATATGAACCCAGTTAGGTACTGGAATAGAACAGGATAAAGACGCATTACCTCCTTTGGAGCAATGGGCCACTTGGGCTCATACTTGTCTTGGCTGTGGAGCTCCATATTGGTCCCAGAAGAGCATTTTTCAGTGTTTAGGGGGTGAGTGGTTTTACCCACCAGGTTCTGCACCGACTTTACCATGTTCTTGAGGTCTTCTGGGTACGGGGTGGGATAACGCTTTAAATTAATCTCAACCTGCAAATACAAGAAGAGGATTTAGCCCATATGGTGGCAAAATGACCTTTTCTGGTGCTTAAAGATTTCATAAATCCTGGCTCAACAGACACAGGGATGCTCCTGGTTACATCTGATATTAACATCTGAGATCAGATCCTGAGGTGAATGTTTATGGGTCAAAGATGTGAATGGGGACAATAAATGTGTAAATATTCTTTGTTTGTTTTTCTCGTAAGTTAGAACTTACATGACATCACTTTTTATGATTTAGAAAAAAACATCCACTAAAATGTGATTTTGTGTAACAAGACTTTATTTCACTGTAAAAAAATATCTGTAAATGAGCTGTTTTACGTATTTTGTGATTCACATTTTTATTTTATTGTATTTTTACTTTTAGATTTTATTTTTTATATTTTGAGTTGCATTATGGGACCTTGATCTTTTTCCAACCACTGTCAACCTTGAAATGTTAAAAAAACAAAAAAAAAAACATTTATTATTTATACATTTATACAAAATTTTTATAGTTTAAAGTGGTATATTGTCTGGGTTGGTGTTGTATATTACACTACAAAAACCTTGTAATAAACTGCCAGTACATTTTCTGTTATTTTACAGACTTATTTCTCTATATATTATTTCTTATACATTATATTATTTCAAACTACTAAAAAGAAGAGCAGAGATCAACATCCCATAATGCAATTCACAACTGTAAATAGACTGAAAACACTTTGACTGAATTACAAAATTTAAAATGATGATGACATTAAAAGACTGTGCAGCTCCACAATACAATTTCGTTGTCATTTTAAATCTTTTTACTTTGCCACTGTCCTTCGAACCTTTAGGCTTTACCCATTTGTCAGCAAGAAATCTTTAATACTTATTATATAATTTAATACTTAAATTATATGATCACTTATTTCTTTACATATTTTAACTAGGTCAGGTCAGAATAAGCATGTTATTTTTACATAAAATGTTCCATTCTCGTTCAGTAATGTATTTTTTTACAACATTTTGACACTTTATATTCTTTTAAAAGGCTAAGTAGATATTTTACATGAACATTAAAATGAGATGTGCTTTTTTGACCCTAATACCGGGTGTAAACAGGAGCAAAGAGAATGCCTAGTTCACATGTGAAAGGGACCTTCACTTTTCCTGAGTTGTCCTCTTCCTCCTTCTTGTCCTCGAACTCAAACGCCACTGTCATCCTCTGCTGTCTCTGCTCCTCCCAGAGAGTGGGATTAAAGCTGTCAGTGTCAGACTGGTAATCTGTCAGCGGGAAAACACACATTCAATCCCAACATTTAAATCCAGGAAAATGAAAAAAAAAAAAAAAAAAACATGAGAGAAAAAAAGAGAAGCGGTTCAGTTATTCTCACCCTCATCATGCCGGGGCTGCTGAGGAAACATGTAGTTGGTCAAGACTCTCTGTTTGGTTTCAGGATGAGCCTCTGTTTGAAGGGGGATAAGGGCCTTGGACTAAACATAAGAAAGAAATGTTGTAAACAAACAAAACTCACAAATTATATCAAATCTTTAAATGGCAGTATGCGTTTTGACTGAATTGGATTATAAAACAGATTTGATTATGACTATACATATATAAACTCTGATCAGCAAACAATGTTTCGATCGTTCTATTAATATTTTAAAGCATCAACGTTTTTGGTGAATAGACGTACAACAGAGGGATGGGAATCTTTTATATTTATATTTTTAAAATCTTGATTTGTTTTCAGAAAATTAACAAAAGTCTTCTGGGTTTGGAGTGATGTGAGAGTGAGTCAATATTTCAATTTTTATAACAACAATTATAACAACACAACAATTTTACTTGTACTTGTAGTTCACTTACAACTGAGGTGAACTAACCATATAAGAAATGAAACCCTAATATAAAATGTTATCAAAAACATGAACAACAAATTTATATCAAAGAATTTCTCAAAAGTTACATTTGAAAATTTGGTTTGCAATTTTGTTATATATTATGCCATGACACACATTGTTTCAACCCCATTACAACATCAACAAAATGCTTAAACTATATATCTCTTATCATATGGAAAAGTCACTCAATTCCACATTAGCTATCAGGAAAAAATGAAAGAAAACAATATGTAAAATCTGCTATATATGCCATATTACTGTCTGAAAAATCTGCTCACTCTACCTGCAATCTGTATTTGACTGTTTATGAAATATAGTTTAAAAGTGGTCCAAATATTGCATATACAAAACAGTTTAAAACTGAAGACCATATAACAACCTGATTGTCAGATAACCAGAGTGCAGCAAGATCTTTCAATTTAGTGAAAGTGAAGGGAAGATTCTTTAACCTAAAAGAGAACACACACACACATACATACACAATTATTCATGACAATTCAAAAGGGTAAAACATAGATGGTAAAAACCAAAATGAGATTGTGGGAGAAAGTTATTTGTGTAGTTAAAATGTTGTGAGAGCCTGTGGAGTTTCTGTCCACTCAAGATACCTCTTTAACTCGGGTACTCTAATGGTTATAACCGCATTTAGTCATGATTGAGTTTAATAGCTCTGCTTTCAGGTTACTAAAGTTCGAGCATCTAACTTTCCACATGGCTCATATGAGATCTTTGAATTAGCCTGTAGGCACTTTTGTAATGTCATGCCCCATAACTGTGCCATTACACAAAATAATAAAACACTATCCTCAATGCTTTATATAAACTGATCTGGGGTGCGTTTCAACAAAAACCATCAAGATTGCAAGTGACGTTGTTATATAGTTGAGTGATACTGTGTTTCATGAATCCTTCGTTACAATTACAACTACACCTGTAGAGCTGTAGTTAAAAGCATAGTTTCTGGTTGTGTGCAATTGCGAGTTATCCGCCAATGCCCTACTCCTTTCCAACACTTCACTATCCAATATGAATCATTTTCAAGCTTAAAGCTCCTGTGAAGTGCTTTGAAATGTGCATTTTTGTTCGATTTTTGTGATGTAATTCGAACTGAAACATGAAGATAGGGCAGGACATAACCAATAATGTTTAGTTTTTATCAGTTTTTATCATTACCATTTCCAACCAGCAATTGATCATGAAGAAAGCTACATTTACAGGCCAATTGTTATTTTCAAGCAACGAATAAATTTAAATTAATTTTACGTCATTGTATGACTAAATATGTGTGATTTCTGTATGAGATTAGAAATGTAATTGCAAATGCTTTTGTTTTGTTTGTAATGGTGGAGAATATGGAATATTCTCAATAGTGTTTGTAAAAGAAAGGAAACGTATGTGTGGTTTACATAAGTGTTTCAATTAAGAATGCAGTGAAAAAGATGGAGACAGAGGCAAAAAAGCTAAATGTTTATTACAAAAACTCAAAATACTCATAACAATATTGCCTGAATAAATAAAGCATCTGTTAATGCATATTTTCTCTAAAGATGTTTTTACTCCACTCTGTTTAGAATCCCATATAGAAGTTTAATATAAGGATGTATATGCAAATTACATATATGACATACAAGTTCATATTTGGATTTCACATACATAAAATATATGTTATATATACAATGTATATTTCAAATGATTGAATTTACATACTTTTTTTTCAACCAATGGAATTACAAATAGGTACAGTTGTAGCTGCTAAGGGTGGTCTAACCAGTTATTAGGTTTAAGGGCAAACACATTTTCACACAGGGCTATGAAGTTTTGGATTTTTGTTTTCTCTTAATAATAAAAACCTTTTTTTTTTTAAACCATTTACAAAAATGCATGATGTGTTTACTTGTGTTGTCTTTGACTAATATTTAAATTAGTTTGAGGACCTGAAACATTAAAATGTGAAAAACATGCAAAATAAATAAGTAACCAGTAAGGAGGCACTTTTTCACACCACTGATATTCAGTATATGATATATATTTTATATATTTGAAAACCAAATAAGAACTTATATGTCATGTATGTATGATATGTATGTATGTATGTATACTGCCTTATATAAGATTTTTATATGGGATGTTATAACAGAAGTTATACGTTTTAACCAACATGGTTCAAATGATGGATCTGTGACATAGCAACTACTGTTTCGGGAAACACTTGTCACTACATAGTTTATTTTCCTAATTATAATGATGCATCATACTATGATAGTTCAGCCGCGAGTAACGTCGCTGTTTGGGAAACTCACTGCAGAACTGTTCATCAAACATATAAGAGGTCTGAAGCTTTGAGCAGATTTTCATGCATCTCATGTTTTATTCAGAAACCAAAGTTGAAGATCATGCGTTTTTGTGTTATAAATGTGTGCACAGGGTGTAAAATAAAGAAGAAAAAAGATGACAGGAACATCAGGTGTTACCTATTGTCACTTAGATTGAGAACACGTAGCTTTGTCATCTGTCCAATTTCATCAGGCAGAAACTCCAGTTTATTGGAGCGCAAGGACATGACCGTGACATTCCTGCAGTTTCCAATCTGCAACACAGGACAGGATATGATAGCTCTGGTGAGGTGCAATTTTGTCAGCTTTTTTTTGTTGGATATCAGCATTCTGTCTTTCTCTCAGGTAAAATGACTCTTGTAATCTGTCAATACTGCGAGTGAGGTCAGTGGAGGTCAGCAGGACATTACCAAGTAGTTGCAGAATGTACAGGACGTGCAGCACCAAATGTACATAGAGTGGCAAAAATGAATGTTTCATTTGTAGCAACTTTGTAGACTTTTACTTTGTGATTGTGGGATGCATTAAAAACAAGCATTAAAAATCTTGGGTCAGTACTAAACAAATCCATTTATTCAGTAAAAATACATTAAATATATGAAAAGTCACAGTAAAGTCATTTATAATATTAGAAAAGGTTTATATTTCATATAAGTGCAAATACTTGCACCAATAAACTTAATCAGAGAATGGTTTCCAAAAATATAGTGCAATTACTTGGTCATCAAATCAGCATATTAAAATTTTAATACAGAAAACTAGAGTAATTTCAAGTGAAAAATAAGATTTCCAGCACAATTTGATTAAAATATATTAAAATAGGATAAAATTAAATAAATACAGCCTTAATGAGACTTTAAAATTTTTTTTTTTAAGTATCAACCACAAACATTTGAACGGCAATCATACTATTTAGAATGCAAAATATTACAATGTTGTAAATGGCCTCACATTTCTGAAGAGGAGTTTAAAAAGTGGCTTGTTTATGAAAAGTAAATGAATAAATACAGTATTTCAAAAGTTTAACTGGTTTTAGGTGAGAAGTGTTGATCTGGCTAAGCTTTCTATTGTTGCAGACTAGCTTAAACATACCTAAAATGTATTTATTTTGACAGTTTTAATAGTCTCAAACTGGTTATTTAAATTAGTGCAATTTAGCTGATTTGATTTATTTATCTATTTATTTCATTTCATTCTTTAGTGGAAGACACTAATACTCACCTCTCTGGGCAGATCAGACAAGAAGTTCTCATCGGCTGCAAATGTCCGAAGACTGTGCAAGTAGCCAATGGTGGGAGGCAGAGATTCCAGTTCATTGCAGCTACAGTCAAACTCCTCTAAAAGTGATAAACTGGCAGATGTAAGAGAAAGCAGGTGAGGAGTGCGCAGTTAAGCAAGGTCATTTAATCACTTCTGAAAACACCCACTCATGAGATGAGAAAATAAATGTATATATATCATTTAGAGGATAGAGGGTAACTCTTCTACAAAAGTTTACTTTGGGTTGAGTAGTACTGTAGGTTAGAGTTTTACAGGGATAGTTCACTCAAAATGAAAAATTCTAGCATCATTTACTCATCTACTTCAGCCAAACCTTCATGAGTTTCTTTCTTCAGCTGAACAAAAAATAAGATATTTTGAAGATATTTTATTTAACCATAGATGTCAATAAGTCCATCAACTGTTTGGTAACCAACATGCTCCAAAGTATCTTTGTTTGTATTTAACATGCTGGGTTTTTTCAACCCAAATCTGGACTATATATGGACAAACCAATTCAAAAACATTTTCTAAAACGAATTTAAATGTAAACATTTACCCAGTGATTTGGCCTTATTTGGCCCCAAATCTGGACTGAAACAAACCAGCATTTTTAGAGAGCAAAAGAAAAAAACCTCAGAACAAGCTGAAGGTGAGTGAAACCGATTCAAGTCTTAATTCAAGTCTTAAAGTAATAGTTCCTTATTTTCACATTTTTCATCCTCATGTCATTCCAAATGTCCTCTATATGATTTTCTTTTGATAGAACAATTTTTATATATGATGAAAGCGAACATATACAGTTCCACAAAATTGCTTTTTTAAGCTTAAAAATAGCCCAAATGAGCTTGAACACTATTTTACAACTATAAAACTATGAAAGCTTTGAACAGGAAATATTAAATCTTATATAGCACCATCAACATCAATAACATTTCAAGGGGAAGGTAATCAGTAACTATTATTTCACAAGTATACACTTTTCAAGGACTGCAGGTCCACTGAAGCATTTTTGCACAGCAAAAAATTTAAATTAATAAATTAATAAATAAATACCAGCACTCTTCTAAAAATGTTCAACTGAGCACTTCTCTAACTGATGGAGCATTCAAAAAATGTAAAGCGAATGCTCAGTGCCTCATCGTCTGCTGATATTCTAAAAAAACAAAGAGCTCTCATTGAAAATAACTGAAAAAATATGCTTCAGGGAAAAAAGGTTTTGGTGGACATGCGCACAAATAAAGTTACAATTTACTGGTATTTATCTGCCTGGATGTTATCTGTTCATTATTTTATCTGTAAAATATTTTCATAACTCTGTAAACATTATGAACATTTTCTTGAATTTTGTTTAATAATTAATTTGAGTAAAAGGCATAAACAATTGTGGTCTATTTTTTTATTTATTTAAGTTTTGGCTGTCAGGTTTTTTTTTGTGCATGCCTAAAGGCTTAACACAATGAGCAAAGACCTAATTATTTTCACAAAATCATCTTTATGTAGTGAAGTTATTTGTATTTGTTTCCAAAATGTGCACGTTTTGAAATGTTAGTGTCAAAAGTGCAAAACAGGTTTTCCGTTTTTAATTGCATATGGTGTCATGCAAACACGCTTAGATTTTATGGCTTCAGAATGCTAGTTTAAGATGTTTTTGGTGCTACTTTGCTATCCCAAATTCCTGTTTATTTGTGTTGGAAAAGAGCGGCCAGTACTTTAACATTTCTCCTTTTGTGTTTCACTAAAGAACAGAAAGTCTTATGGGTTTAAAGGAAATGAGGACGAGTAAATGGTAACGAATGAACTATTCCTTTACTATGCAAATCATAAAAAAAAATTATATGTTAGTGCCAGTGGCTCATATCCTTTAAAAACAATAAATAAATTTGCAGTGTTAATGGAAATCATGAGGTATGTGGAACTATCCTTGTAACAAAGATATCAATTAACAGAAAACAGGGATTAATGAATATTTGACTAAATCTAATCTACTTCAATACAATTCTATTGCTTATAACAACACTCTTATCCTTATAAAATACTAGGCTCTTAAACCTGTTGTTAGTGTACAGCATTTACAATGGTCTACTTAATGCCACAGTGTTTATTGAGTCAAATGAATACGTTTAGCCCTCACATTAGCCATTTAAGCCATTTGCCCCCCTCGTAAACCTCTTGCATCTTCCCCTTAGTTACTTTCCCCCCTTTATGTCTCATTATAATTGAATGAATTTGAAAGAGGTCAATGTATATTTGTTAAGCTAAGTAGGGTCATTAGTACAACATTTGTACTAGCAGACGGGTCCATCTGGCCTTCCATATGCAGGGCTTTCAATGTGTCTCTTTAAGCGAGATATAGATGCAAAGGTATGCCCTTGCCTAAATAAACATGCTGTGGCAGACGTGTGGGGAATACAAACACTCGCTGGTCTACTTACCCGATTTTGCCATGTGCACTGAGGTGCCCATTTAAGATGCATGTTTGATTAACACAACACACAGAACCGAGCAATGACAAACCAAGAAGATAGATGCATGGAGTACAGTATCATAGGAATGAGGCAGTGGTGACAGCTATGATAAATGAAAAAGGCAGACCGCAGAAAATATGACCTTTTAACAAATTAACAGATGCTGGAAAGGATGCTGTATACAAATCGTCCCGGAATTTCCCAATTCATTTTGCATTACAAATCTTAAGTTAATCTTAAGCATACAAAAAGGCTGTTTTTCTTGTTTGAAATAATAATTTGTGAAATTAAACATCAGAAAATGTTACCATTAATTACATTGTCCTCTCAACCTTCATTACAATGTTTTAAGCTATGCTGTGATGTAATTAGATAAGTATAAAACGGCAAAACTTCAAACTTTTTTTTCTTCTTCTTAAACCAAAAAAGTCCACTTTTATAAAAATTGTTATTTAAACAATAAAAAGTTTGCAGCAACCATTCCTATTAAACCATTTTACATGACTACAATCCTATTAAAAAAGCTGTTAATGTTGTTTCTGAGAGTCACGTTTGTTCACTGAGGCAGCAATTATTTGATAAATATGCAGCAAAACAACAATATTTTGAAATATTATTACAATTAAAAGTTATCTCTTAATACATTTTTATTACTTTAGCAGAAAGACATTTTCGATGTCTAAACCAGCATTTCTCAATCCCAGTCATTGCTCCCCACTGCTCTGCACATGTTGTATATTCATTTTAGTGTGATATTATTCATTCATTCATTTTCATTTCGGCTTAGTCCCTTTATTAATCTTGGGTCGCCACAGCGGAATGAACCGCCAACTTATCCAGCATATGTTTTACGCAGCGGATGCCCTTCCAGCTGCAACCCATCTCTGGGAAACATCCATACACACCCATTCACACTCATACACTACGGACAATTTAGCTTACCCAATTCACCTGTACCGCATGTCTTTGGACTTGTGGGGGAAACCGGAGTACCCGGAGGAAACCCACGCCAACACAGGGAGAACATGCAAACTCCACACAGAAACGCCAACTGACCCAGCCGAGGCTCGAACCAGCGACCTTCTTGCTGTGAGGCGACTGTGCTACCCACTGCGCCACTGTGAGGCCCAGTGTGATATTACTTTTTATTTATTTATTTCATTGTCAAAACATTCCAAACGCTTTATCCTGAACCATACTTTTCACAAAAAGAAAATTAAATTAAGATATAAACTATCTAACTTAACTAATCTTAAAATTTTAGGTAAACATTATTGTGACATATAAACAGATTTAAGATGCAATTTTAGGGATTTATTTTTTAATTTGTACATTTTAATCCTAGATTTGAATGTTTTTCCTATCTGATACAGATACTATTTCTCTAAATGTAGGTAATAAAGATGGACAGATAGTGTTAACATTTCTAAAAGTCACACTGAAGTGCTTCATGCTGAGATGAGGAAAAAAAAACTGCCAGAATGACAGCAGTGGAGCAGCAAAATTGTTATACTGTGCTCCAGATGGCAATTCAGTATGAAACCTAATACAGAGACTACTGTATAAGCTACAATTCAATGTCACCGAATGTCATCATCATAAAAAACTATATAAATATTTACAAAGGGTTCAGATCATTAAAGATATTAAAGATAGATAACTAAAAAGGAATAATCCTCAGCATTTACAGTCTCAAGTGGCTCTAAGCTTTTATTTATATTTTTATTTTGTTAAGATTTTCTGAAGAATGTTGGAAGCCAGCAGCTATTGACATCCGTAGTAGGAAAAAACAATAACAGTTAATTGCTGTTTTTCCCCAACATTCTTTCAAATATTATTATTATTGTTATTTTTTTAGTTCAACAGAAGAAAGCAACACAAACGGGTTTCGAATAAGTGGAGTGAAAATTAATGATGAAAGGTTAGTCATTTTGGCGTGAACTTTAAAGCATGGACTGACCACCCTGAGCATCAAAGGACTATTACGGATATGGCTATAGATCACACACATTCAAAAAACTAAAATTAAAAAGTCCTATTTTCTGCCTTTGTCATTTTTCCTTTACACAGCTGGATGAGTTGTAAGTGACTTACTAACCTTCCAATGGTGTTAGGCAGTGAGGTGAGCTGGTTGTCATCAACTTTTAATGTTGTCAACTTTTTCAACTTTCCTGTTAAAGACATATCATGCAAAACTTATATTGTATACTGAATCTAAAAAGAAAAGAGAGAAATATTCTGTAAATAATAAGCAGCATAGGGTCACCTATTGAATCAGGTAACTGTTGCAGCATGTTGGCGGAGAGGAGCAGGTCCTCTAAGGACTCGCAGCCAGAGATATCTGCATCTAGACTCTCAATCCTGTTCTTCGCCAAGTCTAGATACCGCAGCTGCCTCAGTTTCCCAATAGACTTTAAGATATATGACAGAAAGAAAGAAATGTTATTATTTATACATATATTATAATCCAGCATCTTTAGGGCTTTTCACACTTGAAATAGATAAATATGGGTCATTCTAAACCAAGTGTATATCTCATTTTTGTTTGTACATTCCTAAACCCTGGGTGCAACCAAGATGCAAAACAGCATTTAGACTTTGGCAAACTCATGATAATGTAATTTTTGTCATGTACCCAAGCAAACTCATTGACATGGCAAATGCAGTAAAACACGGCATTACTTTACTGTACATTGTACAAGTTTAGCACAACTTCTTAAGACTAACTGTGCAATTGAGACCCTGATCCAGAGCAGTTTCATAACCCTGGATAAAAAGCAATCCTTACAATGCTTCTGAAGTGTGAAACTTTCATTTACCTGACAGTAAAACCACTGTTTCGTCTGAATGTGTTTAGTACTCTACTGTCCTGTGCTGACCACCCTGAGGTGCCTGTACACTAGTGCGCTTTTGTTTCAAATTGACGTTTTACGTTTTACTTTTTTTTTTTTTTCAGACATACAATATCCAACCACATTATGCAGCCATTAAAATATTGCATCTAAAATAGCTACGCAACCATGAGACGTGCTCTCCGAGGATCCACCACTGACTGACAAACCCTTGCTGCAGCTCTGATATTTATTTTATTTATGGAGAAAAATAAAAGTGCTCCATTGGTTGTTTTCAAGAGTTTACACTTAGCTGATGATTGGTTATAAAGCTTGTTTGGCATGATGTCGTGGGAGAGATCTTCGAGCCCGGGGCTCCCTCCCGTTTGCAAGGCGAGAGGGGAGTTTGAGCTCAGGTAGATCTCGAGAACTCCCCTGCTGTAGTAGCTAATGAACAGATAGTGATTGCTCTTGAGATGACTACTTACTAGAAGCATGTCTATGATGCCGATTTGGATTAGTCAATTAACTTAAGTTGCATGTTTTTGGACGGTGGGAGGAAACCGGGGAACCCGGTGGAAACCCACGTGAGCACGGGGAGAACGTGTAAACTCCACACAGAAACGTCGGCTGGCTTGGTAAGGACTAGAACCAGTGACGTTCTTGCTGTGAGGCAACAGTGCTAACCACTGGGGCACCGTGCCACCCATCTAGGAAAGGAGGAGTAGGGGTGGAAGGGGGGATTCTTCAAAACGAAGATGGCTGTGATATGGAACTTAAGGTATTTATAGTGGCTTCGGAATCGTCTGATTGGTGAATCATAAATTGGATAATGCGGGACCAGCCGCAGCAATCATAAGCATGTGATCCTCTCGAAATTAGTTTATAAATAAACTTCACTTTTCATATGCGCTGGCGACATTCTGAAAAGCTGAGATGTTTTTAACTCACTGCACTCTATTGTATATGTGCCTCAAAAAAACTGACTGCATCGCTCCCTATTTGCAGATGCATGCTGCTCATGTCCATTTAAAACAATGAATTCGAGAGTGTAAAAGATGTGATATGTGAATGGCCCCTAAAATACATGATACGTGACCATCCATACTCACATGGGCATGCACATATTTTGTCAGCATCTGTAATTGCAGTCTACTAGTTTTCTAATATATGAGAGGGGCTTGACAAATGAGGGAACAATACGCAACAGTCTAGAAGACCAATCAGAGAGTGATTGTGAGTAGCCACATTCTCAAAAGTTTGCATTTCAGTCTGCCTATACTGAATTGGCACATCAGAATTTACAGACTAAAATGTGGTCTTTTTCAAAAAAGCTCCATTGTCTCAGGTTGAAGATGCCGGAGTAGCGAGTGTGCTTTTTAAAGAGAAAAGTGTATACATGATTATCAGATCTCTATTATATGGCTAGCCTCACAGTGGCGCAGTGGGTAGCACGTTCGCCTCACAGCAAGAAGGTCGCTGATCGCTGGTTCGAGCCTCGGCTGGGTCAGTTGGCCTTTCTGTGTGGAGTTTGCATGTTCTCCCTGTGTTGGCGTGGGTTTCCTCCGGGTGCTCCGGTTTCCCCCACAAGTCCAAAGACATGCGGTATAGGTGAATTGGGTAAGTTAAATTGTCCGTAGTGCATGAGTGTGAATGGGTGTGTATGGATGTTTCCCAGAGATGGGTTGCAGCTGGAAGGGCATCCGCTGCGTAAAACATATGCTGGATAAGTTGGCGGTTCATTCCGCTGTGGCGACCCCAGATTAATAAAGGGACTAAGCCGAAATGAAAATGAATGAATGAATGAATATTATATGGCTATAAATCATATAAATCACAACGAAATATGTATAGACTTAAAAAAAGTCTATCAGGGTTGATTGCAGTATGAAAAGCCCTTCTGTGCTGCCAACAACAACAACAAACAATCATTTATACATACATTTTTCCAACAAATAATATGACATTGGAAACAATATGTGTCTTGTAAAGTAAAGTACAGGGCTGACATGGCATGTTGGTACTTAGTAGATGCAATTGATGCTAACTATGAGTTTGATATTATGTATCCTGTACTTACCCCTGGTATAGTTTGTAATGAATTGTTGTCCAGCCACAGCTCTTTTATACTATGGATCTGCTCCAGCACTTCTGGCTGTAATAAAAAATAGGATCATAACCAGCAAAAGAACTATAAAGTGCATCAAAATTAAAAACCAAGAATGTCATCAATCCCTTAGGCCTGTTCAAACCAAGGATGATCATTATAGTGATACATGATGATTAAGATATAGTCTTAAAAATCATTCTAAATATAAAGGATTAGTCCACACTACAATTGTAATCATAACGCCACAGAGGAATTATATGGTTAAATTACTTTAGAATATTTTCTCAGCAGTTGACGAATAATAAACATGTTGAATCACACATTTTCTTTGTGTAAACTATCCATTTAAAAGTGTCATACAATTCAAATCTGTATAACTATAAGAGAATAATAAGAGAATAAGAGAATAATAAGAGCTCAGTACATGGAAAAAAGTGTTCCTGAGAAAAGTTTACAGTTTAACAAACAAATCTCCACACAAAAATCCATAAGGAGGCATAATAGAGTGTAAGAAAAATGTGACTAATTTTCCTTTTAGTTGGTGTGAACAGGCCTTTATGGTAGTTTTTAAGAACTCCACTTCATACAATATTATACTTCATACATACAATATTTCTCCCTTACTTATATAAAATATTTAATGCATTAAGCACATCTGCGATAAAGCTGAAGTGGTTATGGGACTTAAAACAACTCTTAGATCAAGAGACAGTATGTAGTGATAAATGCATTGCAAATTGTCTGCTAAGTCCTCAGAGAAGCTTTATTTGCTTTCCTACATCATTCAAGATTTAAGAAGCAAAGCTAAATATTAAAACCAATTTTCATTTTGGAAAAACACCTTAGAGTGGGTATTAAATATTAAATCCCACCACTTTGCAGCACATCCTCTGAATCTTTTAAAGACAGCGCAAACATTATAAGGTGACGAAACCAATAACCGATTCTTATAAAATAACAGCACCATTTTGACAAATATCAGCATCGCAGAGACCTGGAAAATAAATTATGGTTTTAAATTTAATTTGAAAAGACTCAGAGTCTCTGTGTACCGCAGACTCAGTCAGTTTTTAATGGCTGCTGCTTGCTTTCTTCTCATTTTGAGCCGCAGCATCTGTGCCTTCATGATCCCCTCAGCAAGAAGTTCAATTAAGAAAGAATCTGAAGCTCAGGGAACCACACCAGCCAACATCTGCCAACATCACAGCGAGAGGCAGAGATCCTGACAAATGCCTCGTCAAGTCAGTGCTCCATTCTCAACAACCATTGTTTGTAGAATGTGTGCTGTTAGAGAGAAATCTCTCCGTTAAAGAACATGACACCAACAGAGGCGTAATAAATTAAACTAATGATTGTTTTCAGGCTGCGCAACTGCTATGCCATCATTACCTGACATGATGCAATGCATCCAAAAACGCTTGAGGAAACCGCTGAGTAACATTTCGGTTGAGGATTATTGCTTCTTAATGTGGAGTCTTTGTTTTTTCTCATCAAAGATTCTGTACTTTCCATGATTAGACTACAAAATACAGAATACAATACCCCAGTAGCAGGAGACACGGAAATGTTTATCATCAACCAAAGAAGGTCAAAATAAATAGTTGTAACCATTTTCGAATGTTTAGTTGATATATTTCTTGTTTTTGTTTTGTTAAATTTGTTAATCGTACTGTAGTATGCTGTAACAGCAATATTGCAACAGCAGTATGCCGGAAGAAAGGAAATGGGTCAGATATAATTTTGGATTTTTTTTTTATGAATTGAATTTGGGTATAATGTTTATTTTCAAATTTATATTTTTTGTTGTTCAATTATCTACAAAATAAAACTGAAGAATGAATAACATTTGAGATGTAATAAAGTATGTTCAAAAGAAAGCCCGCTACTATGCGTCTACGGTCAAATCAAAAGGCTTCAACATAAATATTACATGTGCTTTTTAATTATCTTAACTTGCTCTACGGGTTGTATTTTAAAAATTAAAATTAAATAAATTTTTTTTCCCGTTTTGTCTGATTCTGTTATAATCAATCAATCAATCAATCAATCAATCAATCAATCAATCAATCAATCAATCAATCAATCAATCAATCAATCCATTTTACCGCACATAAATCAATCAATCAATCAATCAATTTTACCGCACATAAATCAATCAATCAGTCAATTAATCTTACCACTAATTTTCAGTATGTAAGAATGGCTAAGAATGATTTCAGACGGCTGAAATGTGTTAATTTATTAATTTTGTGCAATTCTGCCATTTACTAATCATTCATTCATTCATTTTCATTTCGGCTTAGTCCCTTTATTAATCTGGGGTCGCCACAGTGGAATGAACCGCCAACTTATCCAGCATATGTTTTACGCAGCGGATGCCCTTCCAGCTGCAACCCATCTCTGGGAAACATCCATACATACCCATTCACACTCATACACTACGGACAATTTAGCTTACCCAATTCACCTATACTGCATGTCTTTGGACTTGTGGGGGAAACCGGAGTACCCGGAGGAAACCCACGCCAACACAGGGAGAACATGCAAACTCCACACAGAAACGCCAACTGACCCAGCCGAGGCTCGAACCAGCGACCTTCTTGCTGTGAGGCGAACGTGCTATCCACTGCGCCACCGTGAGGCCCTTTACTAATCAATACCAACTAATTATTTGATCAATACAATTACTTAAACTAATAATGTTACAAGAAACATGTCTGATTTTGCCTGTTTCGATCATATAGTAATAACAATCAATAGATCGATTAATCATTCAATTATAACAATGTATATTTGATAGCTGAAATTAGTTAATCATTAAAAGATTTCTACTATTTGTTTTGCAGCCCTCTTACAAAAGCATGGTATATCTGTGTGATTCTGTGTGATAATTTGTATGGATTTGTAATGAATCTCATTCATACATTTTAGCATGATTTGCTCATCCTACAAAGTTGGTTCGCTTTAGTGGTGGGGTTTGGAGACACACCTCCTTTTAAAACGGTTTATATTTTGGCACAAATGAAACTGCACAGGTACAAATTAACCAATTTTCTGATAATACGTAAAATTTACATTTCCTTGTGAGATTGGGCTGGAGAAATCTGATTATATCATTTAAAATATATCTAATATTTTAATATCTCAGATAATTCAAACTATAGGCTACGTTCAGGCTAGGTTATTTTAGTTGATGATACTTTATTAGAGTATGCAGTAGTTAAGAAAAAAGGATTTGCTCCTCTAGTGCCTTCAAAAATAGTGCAACTTCATTACTCCATGAAGAGGTTTCACTTACAGTAATTCTGTTGTTTTTAAGCTGCTAAAGGGGCTGATTTATCACAAAAAAAAAAACTGAGTGTATCTCAAGAAATTAAAAGAGCACTGACGAGGCTGCCAACAGGAAAGGTCAGAAGTTATTTGAAAAGTCATGCTGAATTGGGACAGGGAGATTGAAAGTCCAGACAGCCGAGCCAGAGAGTGTTGATGGGTGTTCTCTTATTACTTGGGGGCTTTGAGCAGTAAAGTGCGTTTACTGCGATGCCAAACCATCTGTTCCCTTTGGAAGCAATGATGCGTTTTTTTATTTTTTTCATCACCCAAGGACAAAGTGCCCTGGATACTCCAAACCTGTGTATGACACTGATAGAACTTTAACAGTAATTTCACAACTCCAACTGTTTGGCACTGAGAAGAGATATATAAGAAGAAGATAGCATAGACTAACATAGATAACATAGAAGGTAACATAGACTATATATATTTATATATATACATATACTTGTAAACTCCACAGGTCAGGTACCTTTTAATTTACCCTTTTCACAATTGTCAATTGAAATGTATCATAAAAATCAGTTTATCATCTTTAGACCAAACAATTCATAAAATGTAACAGCAGAATCAGTCAATTAAATGTAATCAATAGAAATACCGTTCATTTACAACAACACCACACCACACCATTCTTCATCAAACTATTGCAAAAATTACAAATTAAAACACGATTGAAACATGAATGTTGTTCAGTGAATGTTATTAATTACAAAAATAACAACAACAACAACAACAATAATAATAATGCATTTCACCATTTAGTTTAACAATATATAATAGCTTTGAAAATTTCACAGTATATAATAATATTAATAATAATAATAAATCATTATCATTGTCTATCATTTGTATAACAACAATAATAATAATAATAATAATAATAATAATAATAATAATAATAATAATAAT
>CAIGQW010054109.1:17894179-17919977 GCA_903798125.1 Danio choprae | reverse complement strand
ACACACACACACACACACACACACACACACACACACACAGACACATATATATATAACCAGAAGAACCCAGAGAATTAGAAATGAAGTGACTTACTTTGGCATAGTTTTCAGGTGATTCTCACGAAGTTCCAAGATCCGTAATTTGGACAATCTGAAATACAGGTTACAATTCATTGTTGAAAACATTCTAAATCATCTCATCTTTTTTATTTCTTCTTTACTAAGCTAGTTTGGCCACTTTTGCATTTGTTACAGTATCTGCATTAAAACAGCACATATTCAACAATTACTCAGAATAGAATTTACCCAGATATCAAATTCAATATGAATGTACCCTTTCAATAAATTTTCAAACCTCTACCAATTATAATTGTGTCATTACCAAGTAGAGAATAAAGCAAAGCTAATGAATCAAAAGCTATAACAACGCAGGCAGCCCATGCAAATACACAGTGCTGTCAGGGCAATTCGTTCTTCGTGAATTCCCCCAGATTCTTCATCAAAACCAAACTCAACAGCCCTTGACCAATGTCAACTGTAATAATAGATCCCCTTTTCCCCAATGCACATGAAATAAACATTCATCACTGAACCCAATACGAGCCGCAGGAACCCATTTATTCAGGAAAGCTTTAGGCAAATTACTGCCAGAATCAGCACCATGCTGCTCCTCGGATAAAAAATAGCATCTAAAAATAAAACCGATACGATGACAACTACAAAAACTGAGACTCAAACTCAGACTTAAGCACAGTGGGTAAAATAAGTAATGAACACGTCACCATTTTTCTTATAAAACATATTTCTAAATGTGCTGCTGACAAAATTTTGCCAAATGTCGGTAACAACAAAAGTAATACATACATACAAAGATAACAAAACTAATTGGTTTAAAAATGTAATTATGTATAATAAAATAAAATAACACAGGGAAAAAAGTATTGAACACATGAAGCAAGGGAGGTGTAAAAAGCCATGGAAAGCCCAGACACCCGCTGAAATCTCTCAGTTTTTAGAAAGCATGCTCTTCGTTAGTGTAAATTATTATCTGCTTCAGTCCCAACATCTAGATTACCAGATGATGAAGATGAAACCAGGGTGGAAATGTCAGCAAAACAATGATCCTAAACACAGCCAAGGAAAATCACAATTGATTTCAGAAAAAGAAAATAAAGCTGCTGGAATGGTCTAGCCAATCACCTGACCTGAATCCAAAAGAAAATAAGAACTAAAGGTCAGAGTTTGTAGACGAGGCCCACAATACCATCAAGATTTCTGTTGATGTATGGGGGGAAAAAATCACACCGCTCACGGAAGCGTTCACGACCAAAAAAAGCCTTTCATGCAAAGTTTTAAATTCATTTCAGTAGTTCAGTACTTTCTCCTTGTGTCATTCTATTGTTATTACACAGAAATTAATTTCTGAATTTGTATTTGTTTGTACGGTTTGTTTGGGGTTTTACCGAAAGCTGGTACAATTTCATGTCAGCAGCACCTTCTAAAATAAATTTACTGAGAAAAATCATGACGTGTTCGATACTTGCTTTACCTGCTGTGTACGTGTTAAACAGCTATTTCACAATCCCCCAGCTGCGCAGGAACAGAGAGCCCCAAGATGAAGCGCTTACCTCCCAAAATTGGCAGGCAGGTATTCAAGGAAGGCATCATTTAAGAAGAGCTGTGTCAGGTTGAGAAGCTGGGTGAAGCCTTCCGGGAGCCTGCAGGAACAGAGAGCTGATCAGACCTTTTCAAAGGCCAGTGCCCTTAAGATTTGATAAGCGTTAAGTACTTCAAGAGCAGCGAGAGCCGTCTGTAATCCCTCTACTCTTCCCCTTTTACTGGCTCTGTTAGCATCCCTGTAAAAACAGTCACTTGAGGGCTGATTTAATCATGTTATGAAAAACGAGGCTCTCCTTAGAGACCCGGCAGTGGATCTTAAATGTTTGATCTTCTATCATAAATTTGTGAATCAAAGATTTTAAAGGGATAGTTCACCCATAAGTGAAAATTCTGTCATTATTTACTCACCTTTTATTTGTTTCAAACCTGTTTGAGTTCCTTCCTTCTGTTGAACACAAAGAAGAAAAGTTTGAAGAACGCTGGAAACCTGTAACCATTGAAGTAGTATTTGTTTTTCCTACTATGGAAGTCAATGGTTACAGGTTTTGAGCTTTCATCAAAGAGATGTTCAAGAGAAAAAGAAACTCATAAAGGTTTGGAACCACCTGAGGGTGATTAAATAATGAGTAAATAGTGAGACATTTTTGGGTGAACTATCGCTTTAAGCTCGGGATGAAAGCACTGAGTTAGAAATGGATGTCTGATCTCTTTTTGTGTGGAGTTTGATTTATTTTTATGGCCTGGTGTCTGCTTGTTATATGCAATAATAATGAAAAAAACGTGTTTACTGTTGAATTATAAAAAAAGAAAGAAGATATCTAGCTATTGCATGTACGTTCAATTAGTGCTCTTATCTTGAACACAGATAAGATGCACAAATAATTGCTTCCATTTGTGGAAGAGAGTGTGAAGAAATTAAGCAACTTGTCCTTGTACTATATGATAAAAAATATCTCTTGTAGAAACAGTGCTCGAAGAAAAGGGAAAATGTTGTTTACATGATTATATACACTATACTGATAATTATTATTAATGATTATTATCTTATATTTGAGGGACTCCATGAAATATTTGCTATTTAATATTCACACCATAGCACCATTTCTAAAAATTATTTTGATAATGAAAAATAAAATATTAATTAATAACACTGAAATAAAAGTAACTGTTGTCATAAATATTAACCTAACATCCATCAAAATTTTATAGTGATTATTAATGCAACTTTTTATTACTCACACCAAAGCACCATTTAAATAAACTAGGGAAGGCAAATGAGATTTATATGATTTATATAAGATCATATAAATAAAAGATAATATGACTTATGAAGAAAGAAGAAAGTATGAAGAAAATATGAAGAAAGATGGTCTTACATTTAAATGAATTATTTGGTACAATGCACGTATTATGTATATATTCATATTTTTGCATTGTATTTATATATTAAAATTATCTGCATGTAATAACATCTGTAATTAATTTATGTAACTGCATTTATAATTACACTGTTATCCCTTACACCTTAACTCACCCTTAAAACTACCAATGCCACCAAACCTGTCCCTAACCTTACCCGTATTCCACTTCAATAGCACCATAAGGGTTGTACGATACAATAAAGACACACTAAGTATTGTACTTTTTTTTAATGTAAGTACCTAATAGTTAAAGCCCATTAATATAAAGTGGGACCAGATCGGTAATTTAAGTTCGCTGTGCTTCTGATTTAAGAAATGTGACAAGCTTAACTTACTTGGCTATAGGATTTACACTGGCCTCCACAACTGATAGACATTTACAGCATTTGATGTTGTCTGGAAACTCTTGAATACCTGAAATAAAGCCATTTGATACATTGGTGTTTTAAGGTACAATCACCTACAATCTTGCCAATGCATTTAGCGCAATATGTTATTTAACAAAGTAAATATACACTAAGTTGAGTTAAGCTTATACCATTTTTACTAATATCTAACTCTTTCAGATTCACAAGGCTGGCAATGGTGGTTGGCAGGTTGGAGAGGTCATTGTCAGGCATGCTCAGCTTCTTGAGTGCTTGACAGTTGAAGAGTTGCTGAAAAATAAAACAGAAATACAGACATTTGGTTAAAACATGTTCTTTGCTTTGTTAAACCTATATGCAGAGCCTTCAAGGCACCTATAAAAATGTTACACCTTGACAGATGAATATACAATAATCTACTGTAAGTAATGGTCTTCCTGATCGTATACAGTATGATAAATACTGCTTTTTGCTTTTCACACTATACTTTAACAATGATTAATACATTTTTGAACTCCAGTTTAAGAGAAAATTTTAAGGCTATAATTTTGAAAGTATTGTAGTCTGTTTAATAGCAGATTGAACAAACTGTTCATTCACCTTGAATTGTTAAAATACTTTCTAGATTCTTAAAAACAGAAGAACTGTTTGACAATGTTCTTATTTTGTTAACACTATCAGGGCACTACAAAACCTTTCAAATCCTCAAATATCAAAATCATTCCCTGTTCGATATCTGACCTGCTGGAAATTCAATAAAATAAGAAATTCACTTCTTCATGATTTCCTCTAATTTTATATATATTATCACAGAAATCAACTATGTCAATCCAATCTATCACCCTTTCAGTGTCTTTGAGCTGACAGTCCATTTGAAACCACAATGTAGTCTCAACTTATTCATTTACTGATGTAAATACTAAATTTCCACTCATGTTTCTAAGTTTAATCCAAAACTGTTTATTGATAAATGACTTACTTTATTTTTGTAGCTACTCCCTTGTTTTTAAACAATTGCATTTGTTGTCATGGTTACAGTTTTATTGATTATGTCCACCTGCTCCTTGTTCATTATTTACGCTGTGTATTTACGCCCTCCTCCCCCACCCCCAAATTCTTGTTGCAGATTGTCTTTGCTTTTGTAAAGTTGTTGCAGTTTTTGCTGCTCCTTTGCCCATTTTAGATTCTTTTTCACAAATTGTGTTTTGAGCTTGTCTTCCAGAAGTAGTCAAAATGCATTCAACCTGACTGCTTTCGTAATGTAGACACAATTGACAAAATTCTGCCTGCTCTCTGCCTGCTGACCTTATTCCTGAACACAGACGGAATTTAAACTTTGTTTTCTGAGTTTGGTTTCAAGGTAAATGTAAAAGCACAATGTTCTCTTATCAATCTAGCAATTCTAGCACAAACCCACAGCATTCAGCTTATTTTTGTGTTGATTTTATTTTCCATTATGTAAAATGTGCGGCCATATTTCTCAATAATAGATTGAAAGCCTGGAAAAAGCTCTTACGTACTGTGCACTTGCCCATACTGTAGATATTCTCCTTAAAGAAACTAGAAAAGTGGACTACAAACTGGAAAGTGTCTCTCTTATCTGATCCCATCAGCTAAAACACCAGTTGTAAACATGGCTTAAGTCATTAAGAGTCTTTCACACTGAGCATGATTAAACGCAACAAATGTATGATGCAAAGACGCTCATGAATCAAAATAATAGATCCCTATAGAGCAATTAACATCAGACATGATCAATCGCAGCACAACAAAGCAATGATTTTCTTTTTTTCGACCAGTGGGTCAATTTTGTTCTTTGTAACCCTGCCAGAAATGTGCCGCCAAGTTAGATTTGAGTTTTTAGATAACGTGCCACAAAAGGGTCATAACAGCACAGAATGCCGTTCTGAAAATCAGTGCAGACGTCAAAGAAAATAGTGTCCAGAAAAGAATGAATCTCAAGTGCTTGTTATCTTGGGAGTCTGAGAACTTTGATTAAAGTCACAAAGACCACAAAAACTTTAACAAAAAAAAAGAAAAAAAAAGAAAAGAAGTTCTGTGGCTGTCAGTGTTCGTCCGCGTCATCCGTTGTTTGTCATGTGCTTTCGTTGTCCTTCTCCCGCCACCGTCATTGTTAATCTGTTGCACCTGTATGCATCCCTCTTGTGTCATTATCCTAATCATCCCCTCTACCATTTATACCCTTTCGTCTGTGTCCAGTGTTGTCTGGTATTTTGGTTCGTGTGGGTCCCGTCCTGTCTTCCCGCATCCCGTGTATGTTTCCCGTAAGTGTTTAATAAACCCGTTTTTGTAATGTTCATCCGTCTCCCTCTCGTCTTGTTATCCTCCGCCCTCTGGGCGTTACAGTGGCAAGGAATTGCAGAGAAATTAAGACTTGATGGTAAGTTTGAGCATGATAAATAGTTTATGTTTCTGGTGTAGTAAGTTTGATACTTATTTACATTTGTAAATTGTTGTAATTTTAACTTTGTAGGCAAAGTTAAAATTGACTGGTAAAAATAACAAGGTACACATATAACACCATGTCCTAACAAGTTTTTGTCATAACCAGCCACAAAATTAACAAACAAAGTTTCTATCTTAGAATCAGGCTCTATTTCTGCGATGCTATGGCAGGATAAATTAGTGTATGAGTTTAGTGTCATCCCAAATGGAAGACTAATCGTGGGTCCGAAATCGCATATTGTCCTACTACATAGTATTCGAAAACAGTAGGTGAGAAGCACCTGGATGACCTATTACTTCTGGTGAGATTCTGAAGTGCGAAACCAATGGACACTTTGCTATCCCATGAGGCCACACAAGAGAATTTATAGAATTTATAAATAGGAGTTAAGTGATGCAACTGACGTGGGTGGGTTGCTCGTTTATGACAAAATTCTACACATATTCATACTATATACAACATTCAACAGTTGATAATTAGTGAAATAAATGACCAAACTAACAAATAGTACCTATAAGTACAACCACATTCTCAATCAGAAGGCGACATAATCGTCTCTGTTGGAGAATTTTGCTTGCACAATCCATAATAAATAAAGCAATCCAAGCTTAGCACCCAGTAGCTCCTCCCCCACGTTGATGTACTTCCACCTGAAACAGAATATTGAGGGGCTTCTTTTTGCGCATCATACCCTCATAGCAAACTAATGGTAAGAGGAACGTGATAAAGAATATTGTGGTTAAAACCACCAAATTGATGTCAACAGAGTAGGACCGCAGACTTTGATAGAAGATTACCAAAAAATAATTTATTTAGTGGAATAACATGCTAATAAAATAGCAATGTCCACTAGACAAACATTGTAAATTTGGATTTCAATTTTCAATTTTGAAAATAAATGCACTACTTACATTATTTATACTACAAAATGGCTTAGAAAAGCGCATAATGATGTGACTTGGGATGCACCTACAGTAAAGAGAAGCTCAGGATAAGTTTCATGGGGGGCAGGCTCCTAAAAAGTGTGTTGTTTTAATCAGCACCAGTTTTTTGGCAATTCACCCCAGATTATCACATCACAGTCAGGCCTGGTTTCAGAGACAGGACTTTGATTAAGCCAGGATTAGGACATAGTCCAATTAGGACATTTGTGCATTTTGTGTTTTTTTACAAATGTGCCTTAGAAAAAAACAAAAATCAATACTGGTGTCCATCTCAAAACAAAACAAAGGCACTGATATTTAAAGATCAGTGCAAGTTTGTTTTAGGTGAAGCTGCTCAGACTAACATTTTAGCCTGACACTAGGCCTAAGCCTTTACATTGGTTTTTACACTGCTTTGCACACACCATTGTAGCTGTCTGTGGTACTTATATAATCTTGCTGATAAATACATTAAAAACAAAGCCTGTTCAACTTTAATACCTTAATATATGGAACACTTTTTATTGTTTAATAAGCAAGCATGCAAATTAATAATTTGAGTTTCTTGCACAATTTGATTGCAGTAATGTTATACAGCAGTGTTAATATGCATGTTTAAATTTATACTCGACATCTCACCTTAGGCAGCTCCTCAATCTGGTTGGCGTCCAGGTAAAGCTCTTCCAGCGTGCGCTCGAAGCTGAAGATCTCCTTGGGGACCTGCTGCAGGCTACAGTGGGAATAATCCAGCACTGAGATGACCTCCTCCTCCCCCCGGAAACATCGACAGGGCACCAGGCGGCCGATGATCTTCCTCTTAGTCGTCATCTCCAGACACTGCACTGCAGGAGGACAGAGGACAAGAGCAGGTCAGTTTATTACAGAAAAACCAACATGTCTTCAGATCTATATGATCGTTTGTCACTTTGCTGATATACAACCCATTAGAGTGTATACTAAAAGAGTGTTCCTACCATGTGTAAGACCAGTGTTGGGTGTTACTTCAAAAAAGTAATTCATTACTATTTACTAATTACATCATTAAAATGGTATTTAAATTACTTTTCTAATGACTTGATCTGAATCAAGTAATTTACTTAACTCAATACTAAAAATCCACATACATCCCATTCATTCATTCATTTTCCTTCAGCTTAGTCTTATTTTATCAGGGGTCGCTGCAGCAGAATGAACTGCCAACTATTCCAGCATATGTTTTTACTCAGCAAAAACACCCATACTGGGAAACACCCATACACTCACCCATACAGTACTAACCACTTACATGCATCCCAATGAATAGAAATTAAGTTAAACAAGACCATTTAGATTTGTTTAAAAAAAATGACATTTAAATAATAAACAACATGCATATCAAAACATTTCAAAGTAATGACACCATATTTCATACATATATTGACAATAATTTTCTAAAACATTTACTTGTTTCTTAAGCTTGTACGGTTGTCAGATAAATATATTCTTATTTAGTTGAGAAATTGAATTATAATGCAAAATATCTGAATAACAAAAAATATTTACAATTACAATTACTATCTCTACATTTACACCATATATTGTCAGGAACTAGTTTATACATTTTTTTCTTAAACATATGCATTGCAAATGCATACATTTGTAAATTTGAAACAGGAAAAAAGTGGGTAAGGGACTGTCAATAAAATCCACGCTGTGTTTAAGTGATCCTGCATTTTGATTGATTATGTCAATTATATGTCATTTCATGACAACACATGCAGCAAAACTTTTTTTATGCTATAATTTTTAGGACACTCAAAAAAAAAAACATTTTTTAAGTGACTATACATTAAATGTTATGAAACTTTGTTAAGATGGTTAGGAAACTCAAAAATAAAGCATGACAAATCTGCCATGAAGAACAAGCAACACAATGAGACGCAAAGAGTTGCATAAAGGACCTGATACTAAAACAACAACATGATAAATGATTATAAGCTAGAAAGAATAAATAACTAATAAAAAAATAATAATAATGTTAAAGTTTCAATATTCAGAGAAATAATATGGATTGCAAAATATTATAAATAAATATAAATGATTAAAAACGTACTTATCCCAAACTTTTGACAAATATCTTTCCATAGTTTAAATGCTTAGTATTGTAAAACAAATTGCAAAGCACTAAATTGTCTCTATAATTGGCACCGAAAGGAAATTGTCTGGACCTTTGTCTTTTATTCAGGCTGAGGTTGAGCTTTTCATTATCCCTGAACCATAGACTATCATTATCTTCGCTTATTACACTCTCTGGAATACTAGCCGCTCGTTGGCCAATTCTGAAATTGAACAGCCAAATGCAATGGCTGTTCAAATCTATGTTTGATAACTGACCATAGTAACAGTAGAGCTTTACTTTTTTTTTTTTAAACCTTTGTTTTGTTTACATGTTTTTTTTATATCTCCTCAGAGTTTCTGTGAACATAGGTTGATACAGCATATTGGTGCTATTTCTTGCATCTCAGGTTGTAAAAAAAAACAGAATTTTAATTACTCTGTGTTCTGTAATATTCTTTGTGTTGCTGCTAGCCATTGTGTTTGCTATGTTGTAATCAACTATTTTTATCAATATAATTGCCAAGAAAATTATTTTTAAGAAGAATATAATTTAACAGGTATATTTTTGCAGTGTTCATGACTTTGCTAGGCAGACTGTTTTCTATTGAAATCAACCCTCAAAATAATGGTCAAGTGAGATATATTCATTCATTCATTTTCTTTTCGGCTTAGTCCCTTTATTAATCTGGGGTCGCCACAGCGGAATGAACCGCCAACTTATCCAGCATATGTTTTACGCAGCGGATGCCTTTCCAGCTGCAACCCATCACTGGGAAACATCCATACACACATCCATACACTTTCACACACACACACACACACACACACACACACACACACACACACACACACACACACACACACACACACTACGGACAATTTAGCTTACCCAATTACCCAAAAACCGAAGCACCCGGAGGAAACCCACGTGAACACAGGGAGAACATGCCCACAGAACAAACTCCACACAGAAATGCCAACTGACCCAGCCAAGGCTCGAACCAGCGACCTTCTTGCTGTGAGGCGATTGTGCTACCCACTGCGCCACCAAGTTTTGTCAAAACTGATTTAAAAAGCAGACAATCAGCCTGCTAGACACATTTGACTTCAATTTTCAATATTATTCTCTATGCTTATGCTATGATAATAATGCAATCTCTACACACATAAAACTTTTTGTTTCATAAAAGCTATATATACTTCTTTCTTTACTTTCTTTAGCAAACAAAGACTCGGCTGCATCCCGATAAGCACAAACACTACCAATTTTCCAAAATAAACTTTCAATAAACTTCCATTTTAAAAACATGCTATAATTACACAGAAGGCTCACAATATAGACCAGTGGTTTCCAACTTGGGGCTTGGGACCCCCACTGGGGCCAAGATGTGACTCTCAGCAAGAAGGTCACTGGTTTGAGGCGACAGTGCTAACCACTAAGCCACCGTGTCTCCCCTAAAACAAATTACTGAATTAATTTTATCATTTTAAACTTGAAAAAAAAATGACATGAAGTAATTGTGTAAATATGAAATATTTACTCAGGAAAGTCTAGTTATCCTTGACACTTTATATTACAATTTAAACATTCTGAGAGAATATTTATTAGATTTGACTACACCAAAAAGTCATTTATTTCAGTGAAATTGCAGTCAAACGTACATGATTATGGTTTCACAAAAATGTAGGTTGAAGCACATTGCACATTGTCTGCTAGGGTATTTTGAGGGGGGAGGGGTTGTTAAGTATTTTAAATATTAAAATAGGGAACAAATGGTTGAGAACATGGTTATATGCCCCTTCTTTTGAATATAATTCATGAATCAAGCAACAAAAGTTGGCATAAATCTGACCTATAAGACAAAGACAAAGTGCTGTTCTTCAGGGGTGTTAGTGTGCAATTAACAGTAAGTAGTGTCATGAATCAAAGCAGTTTATCTGATTTAGCTGATCATGAAAGCTCATTGAACACCCATAGGACAAACCAATCGCAAATATCAGTCAGGGAAGAAGGAAGGAGTATAACACAAAATTGCTCATATCAATCAACTGTGACAATACTTCTGTACTGCCTTCATCCTTATATGGAGCCAAAAAAGAGAGTGAAAAGATGTGCCAGGCATCGAAATGTTCTTCTGGGTTAGAAACACGCTGCTAAAACAATGTTTGAGAGGACATTAGGGAGTAATGTCTGAAATGAAAGACACGCCGTGCTAATGCTGAGTGCTTTTGTCTCTTGCAAATGCAAATGTTTCACTGATAATTAAAATATCCGCCGTTCAACAAAGAAAAGCAGCGGCTCAGGATGAACGACTACACTGAGGATTCTGGAGATGAATATTTCAGCTAAAGTTTGTGTAAGAGAGTGGAAATTCCATGATTTAAATATTATCCAGCTGCGTATTTAGTGCTAAATCTAACATTTATGTTTTTAAATGGATATAAAATTCATGTTCATTTTGCAAAACAATTACAATGGAAAAAGTAAGATTTACTATAAAATACTTATAAAACGTTAAGTGCGGCGTGTTGTTTTCCCCCGTTTTATTTTTTGAGTGTGTTTTACCCCCCAGTGTTTTTGTTTTTTTCTTTCCCTTCGTGCTGAAGGTGAGCTGTCCCTGGACCCAGAACTGCTGCTTATAGACTTCTGGAGTGAAGTCAAGCCCTTTCCGCTGTTCCCAGCAATGATGTAACTCCGTGTCCACTGTTTCCAGACAGTCTCCGAGCCACCTTGATCCCTGAAGATGTTAGCTCCAGGGTCTTGAGCAGCACCCCACTCAACCCACCTTCTCCTCCTCCTCGTATGATGAGCCAGTCAGCCAGCGCCAACTCCTATGCTGGTAGCCAGCCCCTCAGCTCACCCTCAAGCTCCAAGTGGGCCTGCCAACCAGCTTCGGTGTTTGGAGGATGTCACCTGGCATCATCGACTCCGCCCTCTGAGCTGCAGACTTGCCCTCGGCCCTCTGAGCTACCGGCTCTGCATTGGCTCACTCCTCCCTTGTCTCCTCCTTGGATCGTCAACCCTCCAGCTCCGCCAGGCTCCCTCGTCCCTCCGGCTCTGCCTTGGTCAGTCGTCACCCTGCCTTTGCCTCCGAACTTTGCACTCCTCTAGCTGCACTTTGTCGCTCCATCCGATTGGCCTTGTTGAGCTCCTCCCTCCCTCCAGCGTCTCCTCGGTCCTCTGTTGCTCTGGCTCCACCGTGGGCTTCCGGACCTATGTCGTCGCATCAATCGGGTAAGCCACCTGCTCCACCTAGGCCCTCTGGCCCTCCTTAGGCTCCACCTCCATCAGCGTCCCTCCATCAACTCCGCCCTGGGCCATCCTCCTTGCTGGTTCTTGGGTCCCAATCTTCCTGCTTTAGCTTCCCCTGGCTCCTCCCTCCAAGAACTCCTCCCTGGCCATGTTTCCTTCCCCAAGCCCTCCAGTTCGTCTCCTGGCTCCTCCCTCCAAAGACTCCTCCCTGTTTTGTTCAGTCCAGGGTCCAGTATTGAATTGTCTTCCTGTGTGATTCCAGTGTTCCTGTGTAAGTGTCATTGTTAATACATATTCGTATTTTGATAACTCCTGCAATTCTGTGCCCTTATGAGAGAGCGAGTCGTGACAAGCGAAGTTTATTTATAAACTAATTTCGAGAGGATCACGTGCTTATGATTGCTGCGGCTGGCCATGCATTATCCAATTCATGATTCACCAATCAGATGATTCCTAAGCCACTATAAATACCCTAAGTTTCATATCACAGCCATCTTCGTTTTGAAGAATCCCCCCTTCCACCCCTACACCTCCTTTCCTAGATGGGTGGCACGGTGGCCCAGTGGTTAGCACTGTTGCCTCATAGCAAGAACGTCACTGGTTCTAGTCCTTACCAAGCCAGCTGACGTTTCTGTGTGGAGTTTACACGTTCTCCCCATGCTCACGTGGGTTTCCGCCGGGTTCCCCGGTTTCCTCTCACCATCCAAAAACATGCAACTTAAGTTAATTGACTAATCCAAATCGGCATCATAGACATGCTCCTAGTAAGTAGTCATCTCAAGAGCAATCACTATCTGTTCATTAGCTACTACAGCAGGGGAGTTCTCGAGATCTACCTGAGCTCAAACTCCCCTCTCGCCTTGCAAACGGGAGGGAGCCCCGGGCTCGAGGATCTATGAGCTCAGGGCTCTCTCCCGGGACAGCATGCCAAACAAGCTTTTTAACCAATCATCAGCTAAGTGTGAACTCTTAAAATACTAAATGTAATAATTCTAAACCTTATGCCAAACAAACTGATTCAAATTCACAGTATCTTTGTTATATTTTGATCACGGTAAAAATATTTGTGTTGTTGCTATATTAATAAATGAAAAGATATTAGATTTTTGATTAAAATAAATTCATTTATTAATAAAAATATAATAATTTATATTATTTTGTGATTAATGAATGTCTGGCAGGCCTCACAGTGGCGCAGTGGGTAGCACGTTCGCCTCACAGCAAGAAGGTCGCTGGTCGCTGGTTCGAGCCTCGCCAGTTGGCGTTTCTGTGTGGAGTTTGCATGTTCTCCCTGTGTTGGCGTGGGTTTCCTCCGGGTGCTCCGGTTTCCCCCACAAGTCCAAAGACATGCGGTACAGGTGAATTGGGTAGACTAAATTGTCCGTAGTGTATGAGTGTGAATGGGTGTGTATGGATGTTTCCCAGAGATGGGTTGCAGCTGGAAGGGCATCCGCTGCGTAAAACATATGCTGGATAAGTTGGCGGATCATTCCGCTGTGGCGACCCCAGATTAATAAAGGGACTAAGCCGAAATGAAAATGAATGAATGAATGAATGAATGAATGTCTGGCATGAAGGTTAAATAAAGGCCTAAATATACACTACTGGGTAAAAATTTGGAAACTGCTTTTAAGAGGGATCTTTTCTGCTCATCAAAGCTGCATTTATTGGATTTAAAAATGGCATCAAAATTTTAAATAGTGAAGCATTAATTACAAAATTATAAATATATTTATATTTATATTTAAAAATATTATAATTATAAATATATTTTATTCAATGTGAATGTGTAATCTGAACTATACAGAAATCATTTTGAAATTTGAATTTGCTGAACACTGAATAAAAAAATAAAATAAATTAAAATAAAATAAAATTTCAAAAGCAATATATTTGTCAGAAACAGCATACATTCTCACTTTTCTTCCTCTGAGGCATGATGAGGTATAGCATAGCGACTAAACTAACAGGTAAGAATAGATGAATGAAGGAACAGGCAAGAAAGCAAGAAGAAGGAAGAGTTAAAAAAACAGCTTACCTTACATTTTATGCAAATTAATCGAAAAAGTGTCTCAAGGGGGCATAATAATATAATTTCCTTCCAAAAACACACAATACAATTTCAGCCCACTGTATCTGCTTTATCTGATCTCCTCACAGGCTTAAGATACAACATCCTTCTATCTAAATGACCGGCACATGCCAAAAACTGTCAGCCACCATCTGAATGGAAAAACAACAGCACTTCCTCAGGGATTGTGAGATAGTGAAACAATGGATCCAAAAAACAGGCTTTTGTTTCTTTTAGGAGATGTGCTTGGAGAGAGAGAGATGATTGGTACCGATAAGATAAAGTCATGTTCACCCACAAGAAAATAAAAATGTCTCTGATAACATTCATCTGATTCACCAGTACATAAACCCTAACCATTTGTGCTGCTCTTCGATGAGCTTATTTTGCATCTTGAGGAAAGATAATGCCAAGGTGCCATTACAGCCGTCGCTGCAGCTAAATGATAATGAGTTTACATAACAAAACACTGAAGTGAATTGAAAACGAATATTCTCATTATATAATACACTCAAAACATGCATATTCAAATTATATGCGTGAGACATTGAAACAAGGGCAAAGTATACAGAGAACTAATGGCTCTCTCAAAATAATACACTACTCTTTGAATGTTAAGGGATTTACTTTTTAAGTAAGAAATTAGCATTGATTTGAAGTGATCAAAAGTGGCAGTACAAGCATTTTTAAACTTATATTCAACAAATAATCCTGAAAAAGAATGTTTTATGTCAAATAAAGGCATCTTTTTATTTCTATAGAGCTATTGTATAGATTTATACGATATAGACTTTGTCAAAGACCTTACAAATATGTTCGGCAGTACAACTAGTTTCAACATTAATTATAAAAATAAGAATTGTTTTTTAAAATACACCTATTATGGATTTTCATGCAGTGTGTAGCACAACTCTAAGTGGATGAAAACGTCTAGTTGAGTTTAAATCTAAAATGTATGAAGTTCTTGACTCTCAAAAAGAAATAGTTGACATGGAGTCGTTAATATGTGCACATATGCAAATACAGTAGTGTATTGTGGGGGATGGGATTGCATTATGACCCGAAGATGCTGTGCGTTGCACTGTGAGGGATAATTGTTTTTACTGCATAAATACAAGGCAGTGAGAAATCAATGATTAAAGTTCATTTTCACAACAATACCACAGTATAGCCCCCCAAACTTGTGCTGTGTTCCTGTCATTACTCTTACAGCAACTTACAATGCGGGATTGTTAAAAAAAACAATGATCAGTAATTAATATAGACTAAATGTACTTGGGACTTTGTCAATATCATTTATTTGGGTCACACTTTATTTTGATGGTCTTTGATAGAATTTCAGTTACATTGCATCTACATGCCAACTAATTCTCATTAGATTATAAGTAGACTGTTAGGTTGGGGTCAGTGTAAGTTGACATGTACTTGCAAAGTTTCTTATAGTCAGTTAAATGTCTGTTGAAGGCGCAGTATCAACATATATTAAGCAGACAGTCTACTAATACTCAAATGGACTATCAAAATAAAGTGATACCTTTATTTGGACCAGCTTCTTTTTCCTCCAAATCACAACCTGTAAGTGTGACTAAAATGGTTGACTTATTGTTCTCTGTAACATGCAAAATTAGTTGTGTGTGTTGTGTTCGCTTTGTGCAGCTTGTAGGGCTAAAGCATGATACACACCGGACACGGAAAGCTCTTTGCTATGAAAAGCATTAATTTCAATGGCTTGAAAAGGCTAACCAAAGCTCTTACACAGCAGAATGAACCTCCGACAAGCTTGTGCACAAGCTGCAGTCAAAGTTCAAAATAGCTGTAACTGTAATAAAATAGTAACGGATGCTGTGTCAATAATAATGAATGTTTGTCGTTGCTATTAATAGGAGTTGTGATGAAGAATAGAGCAATAAACCAGGGTATAAACTGCAGTGGTTTATCAATACGTTCTTGCATGGGGCTCGCACACTGCTTGCTTCAACACTTACAAGCTGTGATAGGCGTTTCTTTTCCAACGCACAGCAGTCTGGGTTATCAAACCAATCAGCACAGATTAGTATCACGCAAATGAGGATTTTGGAAAAATTTAATCGTAAATTACACAGGAGTCATTGGAACAATAAGGTAAAAATAAATGCATAGTCTAAGATAATTAAAATGTTTTTTGATCTTGCATGCATATCAGCCTGTTGTTAAGGACCCCCAAAATCACAATATGAACTTCTTATAGTCTATAATAGGGGCAACTCTATTACTATCACCTATTACTGCTGGAAATGTAGCTTTGTCATCAAAGGAAGATATTGAATTTTAAAATATTTTAAACTAAATTATTTATATCAATTTAACCTGAAAAATATTTCACACTTAAAGTGTTTTTATGGTACTTTGGTCAAATAAATGCAGCCTCAAAATAAACAGCTTCTTTCAGAAACATCTCCAAGCCTTTGAATGGTTGTTTACTTATACAGTTTATATCTGCCTTCAGAGTAAAGATATTTGTTGTATTCCTGCCTGAGCAAGATGTTATGCTACAAAGATGTATAATTTTCTTATTTGAATAACTGGCTGAAAGCATATCCTTTTATTATGCATGGACTTTCAGAATGTAAAATACAGCAGCATATATTTTAAGAAACATGATTTAAATTTAATTTCACTTTTATTCATTATTTAAACATAGCAACTCACTGGTACCAAAGCACTATATAGGGTAAAATAAGTATTGAACACGTCATAATTTTTCTTAGAAAACATTTTTCTAATGGTGCTGTTGACTTGCAGTTTTCGCCAGATGTCGATAATAACAAAAGTAATCCATATATAAAGAAAACAAAACTCATGAATTTAGGTAGTATGTAATAAATCAATTAGGTATTTAGGTATGCATAATAAAATGAAATGCAGCTGAAATCTCTGAGTGTTTAGAAAGCAACCCTGACCCTCATCAGTGTAAATTGAAAATTTCAGCAACACAATGATCCCACAAAACTCTTAAGATTTTTAGACTCTGTTGATGTATGAGGGAAAAAAATCACACCTGAGCAATGCACGTGAATCCATTCTCCATACAAGAGGCATCTTCAAGCTGTCATTACCAAAATGTATTTTATACAAAGTATTAAATACATTTCAGTAGTTCTGTGCATTCTCCTTGTGTAATTTCATTGTTATTACACATAATAAATAAAAAAAAAATTCAATCCAAGGTTCAATTTACTGTTACTCAAACACATACATTCTGTCATCATGTATTGACAATTTAAACCAATTTAATTTAAGATTTTTTTAGACTTAGCTTCCTGCCCCTTCATTTAAATTCCATTCCCCTAAAGATAAAAAAAATAAAAAAGCCATAAAAGAATTATAAAAATAATCATTCATTCATTTTTCGGCTTAGTTTCTTTATTATTCTGGGGTCGCCACAGCGGAATGAACCGCCAACTTACCCAATTCACCTGTACCGCATGTCTTTGGACTTGTGGGGGAAACCGGAGCACCCAGAGGAAACCCACGCCAACACGGGGAGAACATGCAAACTCCACACAGAAATGCCAACTGACCCATCCGAGGCTCGAACCAGCGACCTTCTTGCTGTGAGGCAATTGTGCTACCCACTGCCCCACCACGTCTCCATATGAATAATCAATTAAGTGCTTAATGTGAGTCCTTGTGCACTGGCAATCAGGACCAAGCCTTTTAAAGTCCATAACATTCATTCAATCATTTTTCTTCGGCTTAGTCCCTTTATTCAACAGGGGTCGCCACAGCGGAATGAACCGCCAACTTATCCAGCATATGTTTCACACAGTGGATGCCCTTACAGCTGTAACTCAGTACTGGGAAACATCCATACATTCTCATTCACACACATACACTATGGCAAATTTAGTTTATTCAATTCACCTGTACCGCATGTCTTTGGACTGTGAGGAAAACCAGAGCACCCAGAGGAAACCCACGCCAACAGGGGAGAACATGCAAACTCCACACAGAAGCGCCAACTGACCCAGCCAGGGCTTGAACCAGCGACCTTCTTGCTGTGAGGCGACAGTGCTAACCACTGAGCCATAAGTCCATAACAAATGTAGCATTTGAATCTGCAGAGCATTTTTTTTTTATCAAATGTATTAGATGTAGTGATAATTTAATAAACTATTATTTACATTGGTTTCAAAGTATTGTTGTAGTACTGTATGGTGAGTAAATCATGACATGAGTGTATTGTTAAACCCCCATTTAGATTAGGTTTTTTTTTTGTGCATCTGAACCACCTTCCTCTCATTATTGGGATTATTATTCCTTAGGATGAAATGTTGAGTTGATTGCTACAAAAGACAAATTAATTACTGTTATCATCCACTGTTTCATGTGTTTGCCAGTTGGCTGTGAGTACAAATCTGCCACAAGTCAGCTAATAAGAGCACCCTCGACTCGGGTTCAGGAGAGGAGTAGTCATTTCACCAATTCAAATGAACATTGTTAAACGAACATTATTAAAATGACATCAACGCTTTAGGACACGGTGTGTCCAAAATGGCTTTTATAATTAATTGAACACCCCAAAAAAAGTCTATGCTTGGCAGAAAATGTTTATGCGTGTGCATGTGATGGTATTTTGATTAGAAAAAACTTGTGCAGAACTTACAGTATAAAATGTGTTATGACGGCATATCCGATGTCTGTACAGATTTGTCTGTACAGCAATGTACAGCAATGCGGAAATTAAGCTATTTTCTGCCATTGTTTAAGGATTTTCAATTTATTTGCATATGGGGGAAATAACAGTCAAACAACTTGCTCTACAAACAAATGGGTTTATAATTAAACATACAAATTAAAAGCAGCATAATGAGCATTTTTAATGCAAGTGAATGAGACCGGATGTCTTGAGCCAATAAAGTTCCAATGGCTGTGCCAGCTCTTACATGAAAGAATAAGGTCAATAGCGTACATCAGGAAAAAAAAAAAGTTTCATCCCTTCCTTGGTATTTGTCAAGTCCTCATTCTTTGGAAGTACATGGCATGTGCCTTTGCTTTTGCAGAAAAAATAATATACTGACAACACTAACCAAAGCTTCCAGGCCTCAGCTACAGTGACTGACTTTCAAAACAGATGTTGTTCACAGACAGCTAATAAAAACCACAGGCTAGGATTATACATGTATGTCACAAGCCTATTTAGGTTAGTGCAGGAAGTACAGGGCCCACTTCCCAAGGGCCATGGAATTTCTGGAATATAATGGATATTTGCCATGTCATGGAATATCAGAGATGTTTGTTTGTCACTTTAAATTAAAATAATTTTTCTATATCATATTTTTTATCGCATTGTTTCACACCTGTTGTTGTCATCAACTGGCAGTCACTTAAAAGGATAGTTCACTCAAAAGTGAAAATGCACTCACTATTTACTCACCCTCTAATGGTTCCAATTGTGTATCTTTCTTCTGTTAAACACCAAATAATACATTTAGAAAAATGCTGAAAAACTGTAACCACTGACTTCCACATTAGATACTATGAAAGTCAATGGTTACAGGTGTGCAGCTTTCTTCAAAATATCTTTTTTTGCTGTTCAACAGAAGAGAGAAAGTCAAACAGGTTTGGAACAAGGGAAGAGTGAGTAAATAATTAAGACATAATTTTCAATTTTGGGTGAACTATTCCTTTAAGTCAAAAGCATGACTATGGCCATTCACAGGAAGTGAAATATAAATATATTTTTATGTAATTTATTATACAGTATACATATATAATAAACAAACTACAGTCATAAATAAACACAATAGAGAAAATATTAAAGTGAAATAAAGCGTGCTTTATAGAGAGCAGCTGTAACAACTCGTGGATGGTAGATGACGATGACATGACAGAATACTGACAGTACCCCCCCTTTTTGAAAGCGTGTCCTCGCGCCTTCAACATGAAACAACAATAGAAGGAGGGTAGAAAGGGAGGGTACAAGGGAGGAGTCTCAGGGAGAAACAGGAAGGCAACCGGAGCAGGAGGACCCAGGACACAGCCAGAAGGACGGCCCCGGGCGGAGTCGAGGAAGGGAGGGACCATGGAGGAGGAGTGGCTGCCGACTCCAGGGGGCCGACCGAGGGAGACGCCGCTGATGGCGGTGGAACCCAAGGAAGGGACGGAGAGCTGTAGGGCGAAGGTGACGCCGAGGTCTCTGAGGGCCAGGTGAAGCAGGCGGCTCACCCAAGCAAGGCGACGGCGGGGTTCCGGAAGCCCGCGGCGGAGCCAGAGCGACAGAGGACCAAGGCGTAGCTGGAGGGAAGGAGGAGCTCAACGCAGCCGGTAGGACGGTGCGACGAGGTGCAGCCGGAGGAGTGGAGTCCAGAGGTGTAGGAAGGGCGACAACTGACCAAGGTGGAGCCGGAGGGATGAGGGAGCCTGGCGAGAGAGGACATTTACTTAATGGTAGTCCTAAAACTTGTGAAAAGCCTTGACAGAAGAATTGAGGCTTTTATAGCTGTAAATGGTGGGACAACTGTCAGTGTTCGTCCGCATCATCGTTTGTTGTTGTCACGTGCCTTTTGTCTTTCTCCCGCCACCGTCATTGTTAATCTGTTCCACCTGTGTTCATCCCTTCTGTGTCATCAGTGTAATCAATCTGTCATCCATTTATACCCTTTCGTCTGTGTCCATTGTGGAGCTGGTGGGCGGACGGCCCACGACGGAGACGAGGGAGGAGTGAGCCAACGCGGAGCCCTAGGGTCGAAGGGCCGAGGTGGAGTCCGCAGCTCGGAGGTTGCAGGAGCTGACGCTGGGCGACACCCTCCAGAGGGCAACGCAGGCAGGTAGCACCCACAAGCGAGCTCCATTTCCAGAGCTAGAGGGCGAGCTGGGGGGCTGGCTGACTGCAGCAGTGCTGGAGCTGGCTGACTGGCTGCAGTTCTGTGGGATCGTGGGAAGCTACTCATGACTCTGGAGCTAGGGTTTTCCTCGGAAAGGCAGATTAAAAAACTGTATGGAAACAGTTGACTGTAAGGTTTGCTGTCTGAAAACAGCGGAAGGTTAAAATAATAGCCCCAGAAGTCAATGAGTAGCCTCCCAGTGTCCAGCCGTTGTCCATCTGTAGAGGGGGGGTGGGCGGGACTCTCGCTGGTCTCGCGGATCTCCGCCAGGACTCCCCCTTTCGGCGGTGTTGACGGCTCACACACCTGGTCAGACGGTGTCTCGAGCTCCTCCATCTCATCGCGATTCCGCTCTGTCGCTCTAGGGGGGCGATGGCTCATGCGCTGGGGGTGGCTCTCCATCTGCGGTGGGCTCTGGCAAGCGCTCCTTGCAGGTGGATGCTGTTGCTTGGCTGGTCACTGGGTCGTGGTCACTGGGTCGGTCGTGCTCTCCCCCTGCTCCAGCAAAAAATAAAACACTGATGGGAAAAAAGACTATATAAAGAAAAACGGGGAAAACACGCCACTATTTTTGGGTCCGGTATTATGTAACAACTCGTGGATGGTAGATGACGATGACATGACAGAATACTGACAGTAGCAGTATTCAGGTACAGAAATTGAATAATCAAATGTATAGTTTTCATTATGTAAATAATTAAATTAAATTAATCCTTTTTAAACTTCTTTATGTACTACTAAAATGCTTTAAACTCTCTTCAAATGCTCACACAGTCACAGGCCTTAAAACACATGCAGATGATCAACTTTCACTCTATTATGCTTCAATTCTGTAGTGTCTCCACAAATCTCTTGTGTTTTGACCTGTGGCTTCTGGTCATCTATAATCGCAACATCGCATTGCGATATCGATGCTCAAACGATATACTGTCAGCTCTAGTTCACATACTCTACTAAGAGCTAATACCTTACCTTGAACACTAATACTGGAATCTACTGCTGGCGGTGAGGTATACACTATAGTGATAAACATGAAATTTGGTTCTTTGGGGCATATCAGATTAGTTTGTCTTGAAGAATGAATACAGAGATGCAAGTAAATCACGTTCTTTCAGATAATCTCTGTTTTATCCTTACATGATATTGTAACACTGCAGTATTATTGCACATATTTGTAATTTTGCCATTTTCATTGCTTTGACATCTATATGGTTACTGCTAGTGAATTTCCAGATGTGTTACAGTACGACAGATACAGTAGGAATCTGTTGATTTATTCGTTTTGTTTAATGCCAACATAACCCTGAATAAACGTATCTGTAAACAAAACCCTAGGTTTTATCATCACTAAAACATTGCATTTTTCTAAATAATGCAATAAAAATGTATTCCTTAATTCATGTAATGCTTTTAAATTAGCGGAAAAATCAGCTGTTCAATTGAAAACGTAAAAAATATTATTCTGTGCGATGGAAAGAAGTACAGTAGGTCCTCACAAAATGGCATTTAAGTCACTTTTTTATGTACAAACTTTTTATTTGCTGTTGAATAACTGTTGAATAAACACAATATGACACTCGTGTTCATGTAAAATGGCTCAAAATCAACATGGCCATAATTACCTACGGTACTAGGCCTGCACAGCTGTGTTGATATAGAGCATTATCACACAGCTTTTTGTGGGATATTGCTTATTTATCATGCATTTTTAAACTGCAGACATTTTACATTCAAAAACGGCTATACAACACAATACATGAAAGATAATATCTGAAAAACCACACTAGCACCTTAATGTACACATAAAATTGATATATTGCTGCAATAAGCGGAGCTGTAATATGTTTGTTTTCATGAAACAGCACAGTCTAAAGGGCCTTTTTGCTTTTATAAAATGGTTGCCACATCATAATAATATTAAGCACGCACATTTTCATTAAAATATATTCATTTAAACATTACTGCTGTTTTTCCACTTGAACGGTTCCCTGATATTATGCAATAGAAAATAATAATTCCAACACAGGACCTGCACAATAATAAGACAAACACATCAAAGCTGACCGATTAGCATTTAGAAACAGATCCATTTAATGACTTTAAGCACAACACAGAGCAACATTTGTATCCAATAGGAAAGCCAGTGCAAGTCTTGAGTGATTTCACGAGGAGCCAGATCTGCCAGGCTGCTATGGAAACTGCATGACGCAAGAGCTGCTTCTGCAAAGGCGAGAGGACACGTTCACAAGTTTCCCAGCACCGCTCCAGCAAAATAGCTTCATTTCTGTCTTGCAGTCGCCTCACATAAAGACATCATGGATAATTTGCTGCCATTGCCGTAGAGGATAACTCTAATGACTTTGGTGAAGCCAGGTCGCATTATATGAGATCTATAGAGAGCAGAGGTGCCACAAGATTAAACACTATCAGTGCAGATCCTCAGCCAACGAATGAGGTTACATTTATCTGCCAAGCAGACTTTAAAATATTTTCTGTTTTAAAAAAGGTTATTCATTTGACTGAAGTGAGGACTATTAAGAGTAAAAGCAAAATGTTGTATGTGGGCATTAAAAATTCATCTATATCTATGAAGCCACATGGATACGGATGGACACATATTGTTCATAATAGCTGGAAACGGTTTCCTAGGAAACCACCTCTAGAAGCTGAAATGTATTTACTTAAAATAATTTCACACATTCTTCTCACAGTCAGTGATGTGATCCACATATAAAGGTCACATTATTATTATCATCATTTATTATACCTATCACTTTCATACACACACATATAATCATGTGAGAAAGGTAGGACAATCTACTGAATTTCATGGTTTTAGTCATAATAAAAAAAATGCATGATCCTTGGGAGGTCTTACAATTTGGAGCATAAATCCTTAGATGAAAAGCATCACATAACAACACACACTTTGTCATTATTTATTTGGCAAAAATAAAACTAAGATAGGAAAGCCATGGATGCAGTCTGTGTACACCCTATGATTCAGATGTAGATCAATTTTTAGCATTAATTACTTTAATGAATCATTTTCTGTATTGCGTTATCAGCCTCTCAAATCATTCTGGAGGAGTTTTCTGATTTATTTTTCTGTCTGATGATTAATTAAGACATTTGATTAGTGCCTGGCTTATTTTTGTTATTTGGTAAATGTTGTTGTACTTGTGTTCATATCAAATATTTTATTATTTTACTATTAAATTGGTATTTTATATGATATCCTTTTCACGATGTGTGTGCGTGTGTGTGCGTGTGTGTGCGTGTGTGTGTGGTGTGTGTGTGTGTGTGTGTGTGTGCGTGCGTGCGTGCGTGTGTGTGTGTGTGTGTGTGTTTATGAGTGTGTATGAGTGTGTATGAAAGTGATAAGTGTGTATGTGTGTGGTATACACACCCTATACTGCCAAACGTTTTGGGACACCTCTTCAAATCATTAAATTCCAATCACTTCCATGACCACAAGTGTATAAAATCAAGCATGCATGCAGACTGTTCTACAAACAGTTCTTACATGTGAAAGAACGGGTTGCTCAGTAAATTCAAGCATAATACCGTGAATGCCACCTATGAAAAAAGTCCATTCATGAAAATTCCTCACTACTAAATATTTCACAGTCCACTGTTAGTGGATATGCAGATTTGGATGACCAACAGACCTCCAAATTCCAGATAATGGTTCTTGCCTGTTTGCTCTGTGCCAACTGTAAAGTTTGGTGGAGGAGGGTTATTTTGTGGGGTTGTATTTCAGGATTCTTAGTTCAGTGAAAGGAACTCTTAATGCTTCAGCATACCAAGACATTTTGTGGGAAAAGTTTGAGGAACAGTTTAAGAAAATGATTGCACACCAGTACATAAAGCAAGGTTCATAAAGACATCGATGAGTTTGATGTGGAGAAATGTGACTGGCCTGCAGAGAGTCCTGACCTCAACCCAAATGAACACCTTTGGGATGAATTAAATTATAATTAAAGCAGAAACACAGAGCCAGGCCTCTTTGTTCAACATCAGTGCCTGACCTCTCATAAGCGCTGTGAGAAAATGGTTTGAGAACATTTACTTAATGGTAGTCCTAAAACTTGTGAAAAGCCTTGACAGAAGAATTGAGGCTGTTATAGCTGTAAATGGTGGGACAACTCTATATTAAACCCTACAGATTAGGATTGGAATGTAATAAAATTTTGTTTATTTTGTGTGTGTGTGTGTGTGTGTGTGTGTGTGTGTGTGTGTGTGTGTGTCAATATATATCCAATATATTCAATGTTTTGTCTGCATTAAATTAAATTAGCAAATGAGACTTAACATACAACGAAACAATAAATGTAAAAGGTCTATTTACTCATGTAAATAGATTCAGTAATGCAAAAATGAATGTTATCTGTGCTTATTAATATACTTTTTAATAAAATACTTTTAATATTTAGTTATTTTTCACTTCTTTACAAAAAACTTGACAAATGGTTAAAAGCTAGAGGCCAGCTTTTTAGTTTATAAACTATTGTTACACTGAATGACATTTTAAATGGGTCTCCTCTATAATTACAGTTAACAAAAGGACAAATTACAGTGTAAAGATGTATTCAACTTTTATTTCAGTACCTGATTGAAATATTGTTTGTTTTTTCTCTTTATGATAGAAATACTGCCAGCCTATTTTTTACAACACAAACAAAACATGTTAGAACTTTAAATTGCCATATTTG
>CAIGQW010054109.1:17864926-17884179 GCA_903798125.1 Danio choprae | reverse complement strand
AAAAAAAAGTGGGCTTGTAAACATTAAATGTCATCACTCATTAAAATTATTCAACATTGTCAACATGAAGGCAACACTGCTGTATGGTAATGTGTGTCAGAAAGAATTCAGCTAGAAGCACAGACTGAAATCCTCTGACAACAAGCATAACCACATCCAGTCACACGAACACAGGGATTCTTCATCTGGAAAGTTTAAATGGTTGAATTAAAAGGTGTTTAAATAAAGCGCTTTATATTATTAAAGTCCACAGGCGGCAGCAGTCCCATGCATGGATTTATCACATCATATATTATTTCTTGGCCACGTTTAACACTGACCTACTTATTTCTGATTGCTACAGTATTAGAGAAGAGTAGAAGCACAAGGCTACTTCTAGTGTAGATTCATTAAACAGCAGCTACATGCTCACCTACAGTTAGATCTAATGTTTTTACAACGCTACTGAAATGCAGGTTCACTTTAAGCAAGCAGTGCATTAGAGATTTCTAACTGTAGTACTGGTATGTGCAGTAAAACATGAAGACGGAAATCAGTTGGAAGTTGGAAAGGACATTTTCACAACAGACTTAATATAAAATATCCATGTGAAGAACAGCATGCATAGAAAAAATTGGACTATTAAGCAAATAGTAGGTGGCGATAAGTCCCCATCTTAATGAATGATTCACTGACTTCATTCAAACAATTCAATCAAAATGGCTGATTCATTTAGAAACAAAACAAGTGAATGCATTAATGAATGGATCATTGAATTACTGGCTCGCTCAGTTAGTGAGGCAGAAAATATTAACGTCTTATTTGTTGAACTGTATCACATTATCTTGTTTTTGTGATATTATTGAACGTTTTTAAATCATAAAAAATATAAAACAAAGTGAGTAACATGTCAATAATGTCAGTTAATATCAATTTGCACATCCCTCAAACAACAATTACAAAATTATTGTAGGGCCTCACGGTGGCGCAGTGGGTAGCACGTTCGCCTCACAGCAAGAAGGTCGCTGGTTCGAGCCCGGCTGGGTCAGTTGGCATTTCTATGTGGAGTTTGCATGTTCTCCCCGTGTTGGCATGGGTTTCCTCCGGGTGCTCCAATTTGCCCCACAAGTCCAAAGACATGCGGTACAGGTGAATTGGGTAAGCTAAAATTGTCCGTAGTGTATGTGTGTGAATGAGAGTGTGTGGATGTTTCCCAGTGATGGGTTGCAGCTGGAAGGGCATCTGCTGCGTAAAACATATGCTGGATAAATTGGCGGTTCATTCTGCTGTGGCGACCCCAGATTAATAAAGGGACTAAGCCGAAAAGAAAATGAATGAATGAATGAAAAATTTTGTAGATAATAAAAATACTGAGAAAAATTTTTTATGTGCATGAATTTGAAGTTTGTTATGGATAAATAAATACGATGCTAAAACCACCAGTTAGTGGCAGCAGGGCCACATCTTAATGAGTGATCCACTGAAACATGCATTCAAATGATTTGTTTAAAATGTCTGATTCATTTAGGAATAAAGCAAGAAATTCGATTTGATCATAGGCTGAAATTATTACTTCAAACATTAATTTTAGATAAAAATGCCACAGTGTTGCACTGAGACACCACATGATAAATGTTCTTTCAGGACATAAAAATTGCAGCTGCTCCAGGGTGAAGTCTGAATCAAGATATGTATTGTGGACTTAATAATACAGCTTCAGTTGTTAGGATTAGGATTAGTGATGAGGAGATATGTGGTTTCCGTGAGGAAAACATAAACGCAACATTTAACTATAATATTAATATGACATGACAAAAATAAACATTGTTTATTCACTGATAAGTTTAAACTTGAACAATGTAAGATCAAATAATTCAACCTATGAGCACTGAATTTAACTGTATTTATGCAAATTGCCGCTCCTGTTACTGACTGGAGATGTCAGGTTTGATGCAGTATTTGTGTACCATGTGTTTAGCACAGTTGTGCACTTTTTATTATGGTTCCTTATGTGTCAATCAGGCTCAAAATGACTATTTTCTTTAAACAAATATGACAAGCGAAAGAACTATAGAAATAAACAAACACTTTGAAAGCAAATAGTTATGCTCATTAGTTGAACATTACAACAGTCATAACACCTAAACGCATTTTTAAAACACATTTACTGTTGGCACCGATAGCCTCATCAGAAGTGAGCCATCGCACTTTGGGTGTCCCGAACGGACCTTTACTAATCCAATACCCCCCACCCCCCACTTATCTCTCCAACTTCGCTTCCTGTCTAAATACTTTTCCATAAAGGCAAAAGTGCAACAAATATATATAAAGAAATCGTTGAAACACATTTACAATGGTGATAAATATTGTTACTTAATAATATGCACACACAATAGATTTTTAACAGACTATTAACACAGACTTTTAAAGGAATAAACAAAAGCCAGGAGACTCCATGATAATTTTGTTACAGAAATGATGCCGAACAGAAACTTTCTGTGTTTACCTGAGACATAGAAAGTGATATTGAGTGATATTATCGAAAATACCTATTATCAATTATCAGCAATTAGGCTATTACTAGCATCATCACAGATGATATATTCTTAATAACAAGACAACTAAAATACTTTTTTCAATATTTAGGAAAGTTCATTTATATTCATTCATTCATTCATTTTCATTTCGGCTTAGTCCCTTTATTAATCTGGGGTCGCCACAGCGGAATGAACCGCCAACTTATCCAGCATATGTTTTACGCAGCGGATGGCCTTCCAGCTGCAACCCATCTCTGGGAAACATCCACACACACCCATTCACACTCATACACTACTGACAATTTAGCTTACCCAATTCACCTGTACCGCATGTCTTTGGACTTGTGGGGGAAACCGGAGCACCCGGAGGAAACCCACGCCAACACAGGGAGAACATGCAAACTCCACACAGAAAGGCCAACTGACCCAGCCGAGGCTCGAACCAGCGATCAGCGACCTTCTTGCTGTGAGGCGAACGTGCTACCCACTGCGCCACTGTGAGGCCAGTTCATTTATAGCCATCACAAAATAAATACTTACGAATTAAACCAGTTGAAAGAAATATTTAAAAATCCAAAGATCATGCCAGTAGACATACAGTATGCCAATATTAAATAATTCAATATATCATGATAATGAACATGCACAATAATTTTATTGTAATTACAGTACTTTTTTAAGAATACTCTAAGAATGTTTCATTTGCAGTGGTTGCAACAGCACCAAATACTTAGGACTTAATAGACTATTTGTTTTCAAAAGTTCACATTTTCACATGTTTATCAGGCACATGGCATGCAGGAGATATTGACTGAAAATGCTCTGACTATTTATAGCCCTATTGCTTGATAACACTTTACAATAAAGCTCCATTTGTTAACATCATTAATATAACTAAATACAAAAGCTTTTATTAGGTGATGTTAATTTCTTAGTTAATGCCTAATAATGCAAATAAATCTTTATATATTTACTGTAAACTAACTTTAACATAGTACAAAAGGGGCTATTTCTTGTTGGTGATTTTGATGCGTTAATCAAAGTTTACTGATGAGACGTTATTGTAAAGTGTTACCTTTTGTACTTTATAGTCTTTTTGCAATTTCATTTGTCTGAAATATTTTCTCTGAACAGGTTTATACAAAAAAGCATACACTTAAGTATTGTTTGGTTATTATACTTTTTTGCAGCTTAGGTGAGTATTATAATAATAGTGTGTTTCAACAATTAACTACAGCAAGAAAATTTGATACCATCATAAGCCTAGCTACCTGCCAGAAATAAAACCCCCCAGGCACATACAGTATAGCAACTTCATTACAGAGAGGCTCAGCAGCACCGTGTATCCATGTATAATAAACTGTCTTTGAATGCTTCTTTTATAGAACCTGAATTGTGCTCTGTCAAGTCGCCAAGAGCTAATGCACTGATCAAAGCACAGCGAATCAATCATCTTGATAGAAGTCAAATTTAATTATTATAATAAAAAGACAACATCATGACAGTTCAAAGAGGCTTTAGGCATAGGTAATATATTCACATTTATTTAATATTTATGCACTTACATAATGCTTTTGAGTGTCTGTCGGCAGAAGGTTCGGTCTATACCCAACATGACATTATGATTCTGATGAGGTCCTATGGGCTTTCATTTCTGCATGAGGGGCTGCTGGCTTTCTCTAATCTTACAGAATGCTACGCTGTAGGAATGTTAAATATGTTTTAAGAAGAACTGCAAAATCAGCAAATACTGAAGGGCAAAGACCTGCCTAAAGAGCACAAGAGGCCACAACCACCACCACACTAACTGCTTAAATATCTATAAAGGAATAGTTCACACACAAAAAAAAAACTAAATTCTGTCATCATTTACTCGCTCTTGACTTGTTGCAAAGCAGTTTGGGTTTAATCTGTTGAACATAAAAGAAGATCTTTTGAAAAATGTTAAAATCCTGGAACCATTGATCTCTATAGTATTTGTTTTTCCTAGTAATTGATGCCAATGGTTACAGGTCTCCAGCTTTCTTCTTCTGTGTTCATCAGAATGTCCTGGTTATGTCCGTAACCCACGTTCCCCGAATAGAGACGTGTGTCTGGAACAGACTATGGGAGTATGCCAGATGACCAATCACTCTGAAGAGTAAGAAACCGGGCCAATGAATGCCAAATGAATTGGCAGAGCTCAGCTCCACAGCTGATACTGATTAGTCATTAGCACCTATATCAGTGCCTGATGAGGAGCGAGCATCTAGAATTTGCCTGCTGAAGAGCCGATCACTCAGCTAACAGCTGGAGACTCAGCTGCTGTGGCAGTGGAGCCATACGTCTCCATTCCCTATTGGGGGAATGTGGGTTACGAACGTAACCAGGACGTTCCCCTTCATATGGGAACTCCAACATGTGTCTGGAACAGACTATGGGAGATTGTATGGAAAACGCCACAGCAGCTAAGCCCGTCACGCTCCTGATGTGAAGTTTGCCAAGCATAGCGTGAGCGCACAAGCATCACCAAGAGTCCAACCTTCCAACGTCCCCTAGGCCCTTTAATTACCATTACATGGGAATAATTAGAAAATTTTGATTGGGGGTCGTAATGTGCTTTTACCTAGCTAATATAGACTAGGGATTTTAGATTATGACAGTACGTTGGTAAAGCGTGCCAGTCCCCGAAAAAAACTAAATTCTGTCATCATTTACTCGCTCTTGACTTGTTGCAACGCAGTTTGGGGTTGATCTGTTGAACATTCATTCATTCATTTTCATTTCGGCTTAGTCCCTTTATTAATCTGGGGTCGCCACAGCGGAATGAACCACCTGTTGAACATAAAAGAAGATATTTTGAAAAATGTTAGAATCCTGGAACCATTGACTTCCATAGTATTTGTTTTTCCTAGTAATTGATGTCAATGGTTACAGGTCTCCAGCTTTCTTCTTCTGTGTTCATCAGAACTCGAGATTGAGCAAATGATTTTTGGGTGAACTTTCCCTTTAATATAATGATTCAGAAATCCTTTAAGGCCTGTTCATTACAAAACTATAATGAAAACTATAACAATAGTTATATTATCGTTGTTTCACGTTTACGTTTAGTTAGTTCTGGTTCTTGGGTTTTGCTTTCTTTTGTTTATTGGCCATCAGAATGATTACATTATTTTACATTACTACAAAAACATTACACATCTGCAATTTGACAATTCCATATATGAACATTGTAATTTCAATGCTGAAATGATATTTTGTGCAGGCCTAATCATTATAGCTATGGTTTTTGCTGATGTGAAGAAGCCTTTAGAACTGAAATTATAAACTTAGATAAACTGGGTCAGGTTTTGTCATTGAGATGACTTAAAATTTGGCCTGATTTACCTGATTTCACCTTCCTGCTGCCGATAAGGGAAAAAAGTAAAAATCTGAAAAATAGATATCATATTAAATAAATTTTTTACATGTTTATATGCTTTTGATATGAAACAGGTATTTTATATTTTGTATAGTCTGTTTCTAAATACCCAACTGTATAAACCAGCCTGCAGTAGAAGTGCTACGGTGAAACATAATCTCAAATGCTCTTCATTCCCTCTTCATCCCATCTGGTAGGTTCTAATGCGACAATTAGACTGGAGGGGATTTGACATTCAACACTGACAGCAAGAAGAAAGCCCTACAAGCATATTCAGAAAAATATTATTTGGAAAAAGTGATATATTTTGCACATATTTGTCTATACAGTATATAGGAATTTTTTAAAAGTGACCTGAACAGTTAAAAAAATTATGATTATTTTAGGCATACAAGAAATAAAAATAAAGCAGCACTAAAACAACCACAGACATTAGAAATGGCTAAAATGTCCACCCCAAAATGTAAAATAAAAAAAGTAAAAACGTTAAACCTTTTTGAATGTCAAAAATTGCTTCAAAGTAACATTTTTAACATTTCCCATTTAACAACCCTTGTCAATGTCAAAATGACTGAGATGGCCAATCAAATTAAAGTAGGTGTGGTTACAGAGTGTGAATATTAGTGCAAGGTGTCGGTTTAAGCATTGAATGAGTGAGGTAACACTGAAGTAGTGATATTTTATAGGACAACTGTTTTACAATAATGACTGACAGTGAAATCCAGTATTGCAAAATACTCCAAATTCTCCTCAAATTACATTGCTTTAAATGTGTTTTACTGTGTTTTACTGAATTGTTTCAGATAAATGTTTTGGCATACAAAGATAATAATAATAATAATAATAATAATAATAATAATAATGATGATAATAATAATAATAATAATAATAATAATAATAATAATAATTTATTTAACAGTTCAATTTTTACATCCTTTCTAAAACAAATGGGTGCCCTCAATGTTTAAGATTTAACCTAGCCTAGTTACATTGTTATTCTTTGTCCTCTGAAAAATCAGTAGACTTCCATAATACTAACAAACCCATATTAAAGGATCAAACCAGGTAAAAGCATACAGTATCTGTGGGAATCAACTGCACGTTGTCATAGTATGAATCACAACCAACATGTTAGCCAAGTCTTACATGCCTCTATTTTTTGTTCCTGTGTAAAATATTATTGCAATTTTGAATTTTAACATTTGATTTCACAATAAATACCATCATATATATTCAAATAGAATAACAATACTTTTAGAATTATGTTTAAATAATACTTTTACTTTGCTTAACTTAATCTAAAAAAGCATTTTAATTAATCAAATTTAAATATTTTCACGTTGAAACACAAATTCAAATTCTTGACTCTATAGCTTTAACCCAAACCTCAGCAGACTGGTCAAATTAATTTGTGAGAAGAAAAAAAAGTGTTGCGTCATGTCCTTAGACATAGCACTAATAGACTGAAAGGTGTTTCTTTCTTTCCACTGCCTACAGGCGTATGGATGGCTTCTGATAATGTTACATGAGACCTCAAACAAAACATTAAAGATTCAAAGAAACAATTAAACTAATTCAGCTTATTGAAATAAAAATAACTATAAATCATAAAGAAGTTCTGGAGTAAATTTGAGTGATATAATTAACTGGAATTATGATTTGAGGAAAAAAGAAGAAAAAATAAAAATATAAATAAAGAATGGGACCTGCTTGGACTGGCCTGATTTTATAAAGCCACTTCTATGCTTGATGTAATGGCAGCCTAAGGCTATGAATATAGTCTTCATTGTAAGAAACCTTCAGAAAAGGACACAAGTGTGTACTGGCCAATGTGCTGTAATGTACCTTTAGAGCAAATAAAAGTAATGGGATGCAAACCACTGGGCAAAAGCATTAGTATACTTTTGTTGTGTGCCCCATCATACAAAGAGCAAATCCTCCAAGGATAGTGACATTACATAATTTTTTACTTTTGTGTTCCGTCAAAATCACTGAGAAATGTCATGACATAATCCAAAAATAAGTAATCAAGCATCTTGAAACAAGCAGCAGAAGAACTTGCACAACACATAAACAAAAGGAAATTTTGAAATAAATGTATTTATTTTTAAAAACAATTTTAGTTGTCAAGATTTCTCATGTAGTTTAAACCAGGTTGAAATTCTGGGTTGTTTTAAAATTAAGACAAACCCTGGTTGAAATGTTTATTTTAGATCATTTAAAAATGTCTGAGATTGTCCATTTTGCACCCAGTTTGTAGCCCAATAACAAACAGTGAAAACATATTACACAGAATCATCCAGCTAACTGAAGTGCTGTTCACTTGCTAGTTGTTATTCTTCTGGGAAGCTTTGCGGCTTATTCGGTAATACTATATTAAAACTTAAATCTATATTCTGTGTACAATTATTTAATTATGTAATTCGGCTATATGCTGGACTTGCTCTCTCATTTCATAGAAAGCTGCTGCTGCCATCCTATGTCTTCCTAATAGTTATTGATTATATTGAAAATGAAATTACACTTCAGTAATACTGCATTAATACTATTGCTGTGTTCATGCTCTTGTCAGGATGGTTGGTTTGTACATTGTAATGGATTGTAAGATAAAAAAATTAAGTTAGCTTTTAAACCAGTTTCATCAATCTCTCTTGTCCCCATAATCATTTAAGTAGTGAAAAATCATGTACTGTAATAAGCGGTATGACTGTACTTTACCTTACATGTTCATGTAGTTTGAATATGTCACAGCTGCTTTCTTCACGGAGGCCTTATGCTTTATGAGATAATATTTAATTTTGATACAATATTTGGACTCAAATCAATACTTATGCATTCAATTATTAACTTATGTGGAAAGTAGCTGTGCAATAAGTGGGATAATGTACATCTAGCCAGTTACATATTATCACAAAACAAACCCCTTGAGCACAATTCAAGGCTCCTCTGCGACTGATTAGCTTGTCAAGATTTATACAGCAATAACACCCACTGTATGTACATTTTTCCTCACTCAAAGTGTATCAGATTTTGTCCATTTAAGTGAAATTAGCTCAGTGTCATTAAATAAGTACATTCTTTCTAGACACTGCATTGGTCAGTCAATAAACACACTTGATTTCCCCCCAAATAAATTAGAGTGTAAGAAATTGATTGAATTTAAAATGCCCCAAGTGAAGCATCAACAATATTCACAAGAGCTTAAAACCTATTTAGATTTTGAATAACAACTACCGCATGTCCCCAAAAGCTCCCATGCTTTGATCAAGCATGCATAATTACATTTTTCAAGCACATGGGCTTATTCCCCCCAGCCTTACTTTTGCACAAGATCATTTTGAGTTATTAACATTTTAGGTCCTAATTTTATGGAGTTTGAAGCCAAATTGGAGCTCATCTAAAATGTGACTGTGATATTTTCGAATCATAGGAACTCTTGCTGGTGTTCATTAACAGCAACACTGCTTATAATTGGCAGCAACTCTGAAATAATATGAAATTGCTGTCAGATTCTTACTGTCACAACTGCAACTGATGAGATCTATTCACATTAGACAGACTTAATCAGCAGGTATAAGCCCGATTCAGACACATAAACCATTCAGGCACCTTGCTTGAAAAACTCAGAAAATATGTGTGTGTATGTATATATATATATATATATATATATATATATATATATATATATATGTAGACAGCTGTTGGCATTTGGCTGCAGGACAGTACATATCAGTGCCCTTGGTGACAGCCTCCGCTCCCCGCGCTCCCTGGAACAGATCCAGCACGCCTTCCAGCTCCTTTCCCTGCTCGCAGAGGGCTATTTATCTCTTGACAGCCACAAGGCCCATCATACAAACATCTCTCCACCGGCCATGCCACTCAGCTTTTGTTCAGCCGTCACGTTCGCTACGGTCCTATTTCTCTGGCAGAATGAGGTACTGCCACCCCTAATCTGCTTACACCTGTCCAGCAACTTATCTGCAGCATACATACCTTCTCAGAATATGGCAGCTTTGCATGTGAGGGGTAATAGCATTGGCTTTTTGAGCAGACATCAGAACATAAATTCACAACATCTGTGTTAGGAAATCTCTGCTTAAATGTTCTGAGAAGTGCATGGTGATGGACAGCACATTACTGTCAAGGATAACTTGAATAACTCTAAACAACTAGTGTTTTACAGTGCATTTAAAGGACTCAAATACTGCAGTGACCCCTAAGAAAAATTAAAAAATCATATAATAATGTAATGCAATAATGTTAGCAAAAAACCCAGTGGTCAATGCCAACTGCAACAGTTGCGGACTTCTCGATAAACTGAAAATAGCTTTTTTTTAAAATAGAGATTATGATTCCCCCACAATTCTGAACAGAATCTCAGTTTGAATTACTGTTTCATTACTTGAATAATGTTTCATTACTGGCTGAAATTGCATTTTTTAAAGACTCTATTGAACAATATTTTTATTCATGAATACATTTTTTAATGACTGCTTGTCATCACCTATTGACATAATAATGTAATTTTTACAACCTTCAGCATCTTGTTGGTTTCAAAAGGTGATTTTGATTGCTGCCATAGACATCTGTGTTTATACTGCAGCTAAAAACTGCCATCCCAGTGATCATGTGACAATATGAAGGTTTGAAACACAAACTGCTGTGGTATTATTGCATACCAATAATATGAATGCTAATACCAATAATACTGATTGAAAAGACTAAAGCTGTTTCATAACCATACATGTGTACAGTGTTGAAAAGTTAGTGTAACCATTTATGCAGCACTTTTCTCTATATGCTGGGTAAATAAGAACACATTGTGAAAAAAACAAGACCGTGAGTGTCAAGGTCTAAAATCATTTTAATAAATACCAGGCTACCATACAACACTTCTAGCTGTCATATTTATAAGACCTGGTCAAGGAGAGAAGAGGTCCTGACAAGCCACTGACACTTTCCTTTAGGTTTTAGCTCCAATAAGCTCCAACACACTTTGTTAGAAGTTTTTAGTAAAGCCTATGCATGACAAACCTGGAATCTGTAGCCACAAAAAGAACAACAGCTAAAGCTAAAACAGTTAAGGAGACAAGAGGCCATTGTTTAATGGATGTCAAATGAGAAAAGCTTTTTTTATGGAGAACTGATTAGCATTTAAGCAATCAATAGCATATCGGCTAACCTTCAACTTGTTTGACCAAAAAACGTATCTATTTTCAAGAGTTTGCCCTTGAAAAAAAATGCAGTTTTAATAGAGAAGTCACATGCTTTTTTTCACATGCTGTTTTGTGACAGGTAATATCCAGCAAATGACACTTCTCATTCATTTCTACTGTCTCTACAAACAATGACTGACTGTTACACAACTCTAATAGAAAATCAGTAGACTTCAAGGCTGTAAACACGCAATCCAAATAAACCATTAGCCACAAAGTCCTCCATCTCCCAAATTCAGACAGACTATCTCTGTTGTAGTGAGTATGAAGACCTTCATTATTTGGTTCAAGTGTGTTTAATTAGGTTTAGGGCTCAGCAGGACAGTGGCCCTCCAGGAGCACACGTTTTCATAGGTCTTCCAAAAGTTGCTCATCCACGCTGAAATGTCTGAACTGCTTAAAACCTGTAGCCACTTTATTTTACAGTCTTGTTTCCCATGTACTTACCAAAGTCTTCACGTAAAATGGATAATAACTGGGCACTTTCCTTAAACCTGCCACTGGACCTAACCTATGACCATGTACTTTCTTAAGTACACTGTAATTATACGTTAAGTACATATACTGTAAAATATAGTGCAACCTATGTCTCTGTACTGTGCTTGAGGAAAACTGTCCTTGCATTACACCACCGAACAGCAACTCAGAGTAAACATTTCATCTTCACTGAAGAATACTAAAGTATGTACAAAACTGACAATAATCTTTAACAATGCTATCAAAGTGCACATAGCAACCAAAACAACAGTGGTACAACAGTTTCCTCCATTTCAATTTCAAGTTCAATTTCACTACATGTAAAAATGTATGTGACAAATGAAGGCTTCATCAATCAATTTAGATTGGACTGCATGGGTCACAGACTGTTACATGACAAAAAATGCATAGTTTTTGAGGTCATTTTCACAGTCCACGGTAAAACATCACATTTAAATGTATCCACTTTTGCAAAGAAAGCTTTGAAAGCTTTATCAAGTTAACAACAGCAAAAAAAAACTTTTCAGTGTGGACTGAACAACTAAAAGTGTATTATAGCTCCAGTGATCTTGTAAAGCATTTCAAAGTGTTTAAACTATAATAGCAAAATGGTGAAATGATTTAAAAGGCACAGTAAAAAAGCAGATTTTAATTTATTATTTTAATTATTTAATTTTTATTTAATTTTTATTTAATTATTTATTTTAATTTATTGTCTATCAATTCCAACAGACACAACCACACCACTTTCCTAATCACTGTGCAATGCAAAATTATTCTGTTCCAAAAGCTACACGCATAGATACATGTGCATACATACAACAAAAAAGTGTATGTGACAAAATTGAAAAGCTAATTAGAACTAATCCAATATAAGATTTAAGAAATGTAAAAAATTCAGCATGTAAAAAAAAATTCTGAAAGAAGGGCCTCAAATAAAAAGAACTGTTCTGATCAGATATGAAACAAAAACAGAGAAAAGCCTGCAGAAAGCATGAACTGCACATTGAGTTCAAAATGTCATAGAGGAGATTAGAGAATTCACGAAATATGAAATAAAATATTATTTCAAGTTTGTTACTCAAAAAGTCTCAAAACTTGCATTAGTATAGTATCCAATTTCAGCCCCTCCTAAAGCCAGGGGCCAAGATTAGGGTAAATGGCCCTTCACCAATTAAAACAATAAATAAATTGATAAATATAATAATAAACGAATAGATAAATAATAACCAGTCTATCACTAATATTAAGAATAATCAGAACCGCTTTCTGGAAATTAATGTTCAGTAAAACATGCACTTTGCAAGTAAGAAAATCCCATTTCTGCAGGGGGCCAACATTCCCCAAGTATTGGATCTCATGCATTTAAATAAAATGGCTTGGCAAGCATACTTACACTGAAGCGTTGAGTAATTGTCCATTAGATTATTTCTACAGATTGTTTGGTACTCCAGCAGTAATCCCAGGACGGATGTCACATCAGCAGACGGCTCGGTCTGTCCTCCGCTCCGGCGTTTCCCTTACATCAATGCAGCAGTGAACGGACATTATGCGCTGTGCACTGACAAATTCTACGAACGCCTTGCTGTGATGATGCAAATATTACTTATGTTCCACAGCATTTGGGATTATGTGTATCGAGCCATGTCCTCCCGTTGATGTGGAGGAATTGAAATTCAAGTTCATAGCCGATGACTGAATCGTATCTGCTTCTCTCGTTACGCATATTCAATGAAGCCCACAGACGGCTCTGTCATCACAAGTGACATGTCGTGACGAGATCGTGTCAGTAACTACGGACCGCGCGTTTCGCCTTGTATTCTATTCATCACATCCCGTGTTTCTGCCTGATGACTTAAATCCAGCGCAAAGGGAGGCAGTATGCTATCTATCTATCCTCCGCACGAGCGCAGCGCGAGACTCTCTCCCCGGTACCGGAGAGCCAGATCACCAGAGAGAGTGATCGGAGGAGAGAAGAGAGGAGTGGTCTGGTAGAGAGAGAGAGAGAGAGAGAGAGAGAGAGAGAGAGAGAGAGAGAGGAAAACCGGTGTGACGTGACTCAGGTACTCGCTACCGACACTGTTCACTGCCATTCAATTTTTTTTATGTAGTTGTTTATTTATTTTGGAATATGAAAGAACGTAACAAAATGAAAATTTACTCTTAATTTAGGCTACTCACCCTCAAGTGTTTTTTTTGTCTTAAACCTTGGTGAGTTTTTTTCTGTAGAACAGAAAATAAGTTATTTAGAAACATGTTAGAAACCACTGATTTCCATAGTACTATAAATCCTATGTAAGTCAGTGGTTACAAGTTTTTAGAATGTTTCAAAATATCTTCAAACAGGTTTGTGACCATTGAATGATGAGTAAATGATGGCAGAATTTGCAGTTTTGGGTGAACTATCCCTTTAAGACTTTCATTCATCCTCTGAACACAAATAAAGATATTAAAATCTGATAGGTGTTTTTTGTCCCCCATTGGATGCCTATATGTATAGTTATATGTATATAACTTTCACTTTAACTGATTATGATCCTTTGTGATGAGATCACCTGAGATGAGAAAAATATGACAATAAGGACCCAATTTCAAATACTTCAGTTCATTTTTTGTTGCACAGCAGTCACCTTTAGAGTAGATGGTATTTTTCTAACTGCACTACATTTATTCATTCATTCATTCATTTTCTTTTTGGCTTAGTCCCTTTATTAATCTGGGGTCGCCACAGCAGAATGAACTGCCAACTTATCCAGCATATGTTTTACGCAGCGGATGCCCTTCCAGCTGCAACCCATCACTGGGAAACATCCATACACACCCATTCACACACATACACTACGGACTATTTAGCTTACCCAATACCACATTTTTGGACTTGACCAAACCGGAGCGCCCGGAGGAAACCCATGCGAATACGGGGAGAACATGCAAATTCCACACAGAAATGCCAACTGACCCAGCCGAGGCTCGAACCAGTGATCTTCTTGCTGTGAGGCAATAGTGCTACCCACTGCATCACCGTGACGCCTACATTTATTCATGCAGTATGCATGCAGTATGCTCAGCTTATTGTACATTGCCTGCACATTAAGGTCTTTTCCCATTGTTAGCAACTGAAAATGCTATGACCTTCACCCTCCCTTGTTATGAGTTTCTGGAGATCTATACAATCGTGGCCAAAAGTTTTGATAATTACATAAATATTGCCACCAGTGCAGAGCTTGCTCAGGAATGGCAGCAGGCAGGTGTGAGCGCATCTGCACACACAGTGAGGTGAAGACTTTTGGAAGATGGCCTAGTGTCAAGAAGGGCAGCAAAGAAGCCACTTCTCTCTCGAAAAAAAAACATCAGGGACAGATTGATCTTCTGCAAAAAGTATGGCGAATGGACTGCTGAGGACTGGGGCAAAGTCATATTCTCCGATGAAGCCCCTTTACGATAGTTTGGGGCATCTGAAAAAAGGCTTGTCCGGAGAAGAAAAGGGGAGCGCTACCATCAGTCCTGTGTCATGCCAACAGTAAAGCATCCTGAGACCATTCATGTGTGAGGTTGCTACTCATCCAAGGGAGTGGGCTCACTCACAATATTGCCCAATAAGACAGCCATGAATAAAGAATGGTACCAAAACACCCTCTTCTTACAACAATCCAACGATGGAGCACCGTGCCATAAGGCAAAAGTGATATCTAAGTTGCTCGGGGAATAAAACGTTGAAATTATGGGTCCATAGCCTGGAAACTCCCCAGATCCTAATCCCATTGAGAACTTGTGGTCAATCCTCAAGAGGCAGGTGGACAAACAAAAACCCACTAATTCTGACAAACTCCAAGAAGTGATAAAGAATGGGTTGCTATCAGTCAGGATTTGGCCCAGAAGTTGATTGAGAGCATGGCCAGTCGAATTGCAGAGGTCCTGAAAAAAAAGGACCGACACTGAAAATACTGACTCTTTGCATAAATGTCATGTAATTGTCAATAAAGCCTTTGAAACGTATGAAGGGCTTGTAATTATATGTCAGTACATCACAGAAACAACTGAAATAAAGATCTAAAAGCAGTTTAGCAGCAAACTTTGTGAAAACTAATATTTGTGTCATTCTCAAAACTTTTGGCCACGACTGTAGTTTCCTTTACATCACTATAATTAAAAGAACATCAATAAACATGATGTAACCTCACAATTAACTTCACAAGCTTTTGTCCATCTAAAATGTGCATATTCACAGTCATAGTTTGTTTAAAAGCAATTTCAAATATTAACAGGGAAAGTGGTGTTTTCAGTTGAACACCAAAGAAGATATTTTTAAAAATGTTGAAATGGAAACTAACTAGAACTAGCCCACAAAGACTATCAAAAGAATATTGTTGACTATTACCATAATCTCCACAATGATTTTGGTCATAACCTCATCAACGCAAAACCAGCCCGTTGTTTTTACGTGATGTTTTAGGAGTGGGTAAATCTGAAATCAATGATTCCACAATAATACACGAGTGAGCAATAAAGTGGTAGAGCAGTCTAATAACAGCACAGCGGTCTCCACAAACAGTCGAACAGACAAAATGAGAGAAATTAGCGGAAACGTGTGTAGCAGCCAGAGGACACCAAGCACCCTTTCAGACACTTCAATTCCTCCATTTTCATATTTATATTTATTTTATTAAAACCAAAAGCAGCTCAGTGGTTTGAGCTTTGTTATTCACAGAGCTTTGTTCTTCACATTTTCACATTTCCACCTTCAGCAGCAGAAGTCATCAATGGGTAAACGTAGAGAGCAGTGGATGGGAGAGTACCACAAATAAAAAAAATTCTTCCAATTTGCTCAAATGACAATAAAATCACAACTTTGAAAAAAAAAAGAAAACAAAATTGTGAGACTGATAACTGCACCATGAGGAGAAAACAATATAAAATTTACCATAGACACTGCCTACAGTATAGACTATATACATTGCATTAAAAACCCCTCGCATGAGCATTAACTAGTTTCTTTTATTATTTATGTCTTTTGTAATTTTGTTCAAGGATGATGTAATAAGAGGTATAGCTTTACATATATATTTATACTTTTTATGATGACCATTAAGACATGTATTGTATTTGTGCATGCAGATTAATTCAATGTGTTGATGTCATTTTTACTTAAAAAGGAAGACAGGGCAGAACATATTGAGTAGCCTTTTTTTATTTAACAAAAATTGCCAATGTTGCTTTGTTTTTCCCCAGAACCTTTAACTAATCTTATAGTGCAACTGGTGCAACCTTCCTATTTTTAGAATTTGATTGGGGATCTGAAAGGAAGCAGAAGTGCAAAGTGATGTCATCAAAATCAACAAACCATAATGACAGAAGTAAAAGAATGTAAGTTTTGAATTCACAAATGTTTTAAATGTACATTTAGTCATTTTCTTTGAGCATTTCTAATCTGTAGAGGCTAACATATTCATATTGTAATAAAATAAATAGTAAAATAAATAAATAAATAAATCTAAGTTCAATGAGACCTTATTTGGCGTGTCTATAATCTTTCAGATCCAGGGACCCTAACATAAAAAAATGGAAGATTCTCCTAAATTATAACATTCAATAATGTCATTAATGTCAAACATTAATGAAAATTATTATGCTTAACAGATCCTAAGTTATTGTTCAATCCTGTCAAATGTCTACATAAAACATTACATATTTGCATCCAAACAAACCCTCTAGATAAAAGCACTCTTCTTTGGAACTCCACTTTCAATATTATTTAATATTGAGAAATTATTTTTTTAATGACTTTTCAGTTGGATTGCTCTCCGTGCCTTCAAGGACAGCTCCATTACAGTATCCTTCTCTGACATGTCTGCTCTACGTACATGATTCTGTTCTCAAAAGCACACTAAACTTCTAAATGTATTATATGGTCAGCTGCTTTGTAGCAGGAAAAAATATATATTTATAGGAGATGCTCTGTAGTCAAAGAGCTTAAAAAGTAGCAAAGTGCCATTCATATTCACTTGCTTTGAAAGCAAGAACAATTTATTTGTGTTCTTTCATGTTGTAAAGGTCATGCCATTAAAAAGGCTAAATAAAGCTAGGTTCAAAGAATTGCATAAGCAACCTCGAAAATTGTTTTGTATGATCGTACTTCAAGCATAACATCAATTGGATAGTCAATTAGCAGGATACGGTCTATAGAATCAATTTTCTTTTCTTACGTTTACTGCAGTGCTCACATTAAAATGATAAAAAGAAATGTAATCAAAACAATATTTTTGATAAGAACGCTTGTAACTAAAATGCAATCGATCCATTTTTCTCCAAATATCTTCTTTTGATGAATAAAGATGATATAGAAAAAAGAATAAACTGCAAATAAAATGTGGCATCTAAACAAATAGGAATGCTTCTAAACTAAACATAATCATCAAAATTATTTAGGCATTCTTAACAGCAAACATCTCTATGCAAAGCACGTAACATACACCTTTCTAATGCTCAGATGTAAATACTTTCTATGCCTGTAAGCCAGGCTTAAGTTGTACAGTGCTGACAACCACTGCAACAACACTGGGCTAATTTACATATTTGGGTTTCATAAAAATTCCCACAGGGATACTCAAGTAGTGACTCCTTCATTAAAGACCTGCATAGCCAATCTCTATCTATACCGAGGACCTTTAGTGCTTAGATCAGGATCTTGGCATAGCACCTCAGCGAGCAGCTTTATGTGTTTTAAATGGGCTGCTAGCAGAGCCTTCTCAGTTTCATAAGGCTGTCAGATAAGCTAACTGAAGTGAACACTCTGAAGTGACAGTGAAATGTACCTGCTACTGAGACGCATAACACACCCATTGATTTATCTCTTTTTTCTCGCACCTTGTTTTACCTAAAAGACATTCTTTTGAACAAAGTAGAAGAGAACATATCAGCAATATGACAACAAAAATGACAAAAATGAATAGTCAATGCAAGAAAAACCTGAGGGTGTGATTAAAGAGGGAGAAATTATAAATGCATCAATTCTTCTGTGAATTTCAATGAAATTAGTTTGTTTGTTTATTTATTATTTATGTGATGATGATGATGATGATGATCAAAAAATATTACAAATATATGGTTTTAGACCTGGTTCAAGTCCCGGCTGAGGCAAGATGCTTCTCTGTGTGATGTTTGCATGTTTTCTCTGTGCTCACATGGGATTGCTTCCTACCCCAGAGTCCAATGACATGCGGTATAAATGAATTGGATAAAGTAAACTGGCTGTAGTGTGTGAGTGTATGTATGAATGGTAGACTGTGTGGATGTTTCCCAGCACTGAAAGTTGCATGAGTGGCGACCACCGATAAAGAAGGGAACAAACTGAAGAAATTGTTAAGTGTGTTCATCCTTGTTTTATGTTTATTCCTTTTCCTATTGCTACTCATTGGCTCACTGATTATGTTTACCTGTGCCTGGTTTAGTTAGTCATCATGCTGTTTTTATATGCTTTCGGTAAAATTCATTCATTGTTCTAGTACTGGCTTTATGTTTTTGTGAAACTGTTGCATTTGCCTGCTTCTGCATGCTGTAATGGTTGAATTGACTTCTTTGTTTTGTCATTTTTTGTTATATTAGCAGATATTAGCATATAATATAATATAATAGCAGATATTTAAT
>CAIGQW010054109.1:17842721-17859380 GCA_903798125.1 Danio choprae | reverse complement strand
ATTGATTGATTGATTGATTGATTGATTGATTGATTGATTGATTGATTGATTGATTGATTGATTGATTGATTGATTGACTGACTGATTGATTGTGCAGTAACAAACTCTTACTATGACTGTATAGTAAATTTTGCCATGTAAATGTATTTTGGACAGGACTTAAACATGAAATTTAGCTACAACAATTTCCAATGTCATTGTTACAGGGCACGAATACACCCTTCATTTAAAACACAAGATCTATTTTTTTTACTTCACAAATGCCTCTAGATTAGGTTGACCAAATATGATGTTTATCTGATAAATTCTATAGGAATTTGTTACAGTACAACACCTGAAAACCTTTGCCGAGAAAATTCAAAATGTCTGACTTCCTGTTAGATTCAAGTTATTGCTCAAGGACAGTGTAGAACAGGGAGCACCTAAAAGGATGCATTCCTTTACACAATACCGCACAGATGCACATTTAAAACAATATTGAGATTATTTGTCCTTTCAGGTGAGTCTAGTTTTCAGAATAATGTTAGCATGCTAGTTGAACAGATGCATATTTGAGTGAGATCAGCTTGTGTAACAGATGGCGTGAACATCACATGGAATGCTGAGGCCCAAAGCAAGAATTGAACAGCAATATAATTCACCTTTACAAAACTGAATTGAACAACTGCATGAGTCCAAATAGATCCGAATACAAACAAATGTTTTCGTGCATCACCACATATCTCTGCTAATCTCAGCTGTCTGAGGCAGACTGGTTAATCACTTGTCTGCCTGGCAGGGCAATTCTATTTGGCAAATCTATGCTTAAAGTATTCCAAGAACTGTCTCTAGGGTGCTCCAAGTCACTGTCTTCCCTTCTCCTTTGTTATTGTTTAATTATTAGGCAGGATTCCTTCCAGTCAGGCAACAGGATTAGCCTTTCCAACTTACTGTCAATCAAATGAAATATCCGATATGATTTGTTTGGATGAGTTATGAATGTACCAGAAGCTCAAAGACACAAATATTGACATCAAAAATGAAGAATGAATTCCACAGAATAAAGTTTTCAACAAGCAGAAGGATAAAGCAGTAATGAACAGGTTTAAAATATACAAAGCAGTGGTAAGTGAATGTCATGAATAAAAATATGTACTTCCATGTCATTTTTAGTCCAGTCGCATGTCTTTGATCTGCTTTTATTCTGCGTGTCTCTGAAGTCTAAACTTGTCAGGACACTACCATATTATGCTTTTTTGTTGTTGTTGTTGTTGTTGTTGTTATTGTTATTGTTGTTGTTGTTGTTGTTGTTGTTGTTGTTGTTGTTGTTGTTGTTGTTGTTGTTGATTTTGTTTAAAATGTCCGGTTGTTGTCCAGTTGATACAAAGATGTTTCGTTCATGAGGTTGTATTTTTTTTTAGATTACATACTCTATAATTCCAAATACATAGTTTAAGTAATTCTTGACTCTCTATAACTCCTTGACCCCTTCACCAGAATTATTTCATGTCATTTTTGGTCATTCATTATTTCATATATCACTCCGCAAACTCTAGAAGTAAGCTAACCTTTTTTATATTTAACATTAGACTAAAAATATTAACAATTTTGTCAAGCCAGTAAAAAAAGTTATTATATTAGCATGATTAAGCATCATCTTTAGTATTATTAAAATCTGTTGTTTAATAGCTGTTTATTCTACAGAATCACGATTGCTTTCTGTTTAATCTTGACAATAAGAATCCAGACATTCTTTAATATTTTTATGTTGTTTTGTTTTTAATTAATAGATTGAAAGAAAAACTAAATTTAAAATGAATGAATGAAGGCAGGTGTACACTAAATGATGTCCCAGGTCACTAAAGACCCATTTTAGAATCAATACACTATACTCAACCCTATTTTTAAGCACTTTTCTTGTTGCGAACATGTACTCATACGTCATGCGTTGACTTCCTGGCCTTTCCACACTCAGCGCAGTGCACTTGGTGTCATGAAATAGTAATATGCTAAAGTGTTATGATAAGCAAACATCGTTTCCTCTGCAAAAGAGCTTTACAAAGACCACTGACGTGCCGCACCATGATGCAATAAATCATTTAAGATATTCCTTTGGATCAGCTCTCAAGCTAGAACATGGAGCATCATGGGAGCTTTATCTCTTCTGCTACAGAGAGACAGTCCTTTTTTGATAAAATCTCTTTCAAATCCATAAGTTTGAATGAGAGTAATGAATGTGATTTGAATTTAATTCCAGCTGGTTCTTCTGGCTTTTCTCCCGAAAAGTAAAAACCACATGAATTAAATGCAAGTCAACACTTTTTTAATAAGGTTCTATTAGTTCATGTTAGTTAAGGTATTTACTGAGCACTACAAGCATTAATTATTAAACTACAGTGTTTATTCTTCTACATATGTTCATTGTTATGCTTTGTTAACTCATTTAAAGGGACAGTTCCAGGAAATTGTTTTAATGTTTGAAATTGGAAACTGGTTGCCATTAACCTTAATATTATTTTATTTGTCCTACTATGAAAGTCTGTGTCTACCCGATTCCAACATTCTTCAAAATATCTATTCCTTTAACTAATGTTAAAGGAACACTCCAAGCATAGGCTCATTTTAAAGCTTAGCTTAGCATAGATCATTGAATCAAATTATTGTAGTTTTTACAGTATTTGAGGTGGATCAAAACAGTTTATCAAAATTGTCCTAAGACAAGAATGGGTGTTGTTGGATAGTTTCAGGACAACTTTGATGAAAGGTTTTGAATCTCACTCATAAAATAAAAAAAGTTTGATAACATTCCTATTGAAAGCTTGACACTTCTGTAGTTACATCATGTATTAAGACTGCTGGAAAAAAAAGTAGCTATTTTCTAGGTCGATCGGGCTAGAAACTATAGAACTGCTGTACCATGACTCAGTGACATTATGCAGCTCTGTTACCTAGTTACCTAGCTGGGGACTATTTTCAAGTGCTGCGTAATATCATTGCAAATGATCAAAATTCATTTTTATTTCATTTTTTGAGCGAGATGCTAATGGTCTAATCTGATTCAATGATTTATGCTAAGCTAAGCTAAAAGTGCTCCCGTCACACCCAAAAGTTGGCTGGATGGATTCAAAAATGGTAAAACTCAACAGTTTAACTCTAGGTGAGTTGCAAAAGAGCCTATTTACAAAAAATGTGATTGTTCCTTTAACAAGAATTACTTGAAATTGAATAATGCATTAGTAAGTGTTGAATTTAACATTAACTATTATTAATACATGCTGTAGAAGTATTGTTTCATGTTAGTAAATGCATTAGCTATCATTAACTAATGGAACCTTAATGTAAAGTGTGACCAAATGGGATTATATTTAACTGCCTATACAGGGACCCATCTTATATAACACTATAAACAAACGCTGTAAGCATCGCTGTACAGGTTATATCCACTCAGATTAGCACAGTGGAAGGCCTCTTTGTGACAGACTGGATGTGTGCTTCCAAGCTGGTGTAATGAAGGTCTGAAAGACAAGCGAACCGCAGGCTTCACCAAAAGACCTGAGATCAGCATGCCAGACTAAGCGCATATAGAGAAGTGTGAATCCTCAGCCAGGAGTGCTGATGATGAAGAGAAAACTCTCAATTAATCACCCAGAAAATGACAAAGTGAAACAAAGAGGGAATTGTTGTTGATATTAGTTGATATAAGCGCTTAAAACACATTTTCACACTGTATTGTTGTTTAAATCTGATGCAAGACTTTTTCTAAAGTGTTTCTTGTAATAAAATGACCAACTCCTGAACAAGCAGCCCATTGTTTAGTCAAGGTGGAAAGGGTGCCACTGAGGGAGAGATATAATTTTTGCAAAAATTTTTGTGAATCAATTTTACTTTAGAAACATTCATTCATTCATTCATGAAATAAAAATGAATGAATGATTTTCATATTGTTTGTATTAAAAGATGTATTATTTTTTATACATTACAGAAATTAAATTTCCAGTTAAAAGTTAATGTTAATCTGAAAAGAAAGAATAATAAAAAAATAATATAATAAAATATAATAAAATATAATAATATAATATAATATAATATAATATAATATAATATAATATAATATAATATAATATAATATAATATTCATTCATTCATTCATTTTCATTTCGGCTTAGTCCCTTTATTAATCTGGGGTCGCCACAGCGGAATGAACCACTGACTTATCCAGCATATGTTTCACACAGCGGATGCCCTTCCAGCTGCAACCCATACACTCTCATTCACACACATACACTACAGACAATTTAGCTTACCCAATTCACCTATAGCGCATGTCTTTGGACATGTGGGGGAAACCGGAGAACCTGAAGCCCACGCGAACAAGGGGAGAACATGCAAACTCCACACAGAAATGCCAACTGACCCAGCCGAGGCTCGAACCAGCGACCTTCTTGCAGTGGGGCGATTGTGCTATCCACTGCGCCACTGTGACGCCCACGCCACCCTTAATATAATATAATATGATATAATATATGTAGGGTAACACGGTGGCGCAGTGGGTAGCGCTCTCGCTTCACAGCAAAAAGGTCGCTGGTTCAAGCCTCGGCTGGGTCAGTTGGCATTTCTGTGTGGAGTTTGCATGTTCTACCCATGTTCGCGTGGGTTTCCTCCGGGTGCTCCGGTTTCCCCCACAAGTCTAAAGACATGCGGTCCAGGTGAATTGGGTAAGCTAAATTGTCCGTAGTGTTTGTGTGTGAATGGAAGTATATGGGTGTTTGCCAGTGGTGGGTTGCAGCTGGAAGGGCATCCGCTGTGTAAAACATGTGCTGAATAAGTTGGCGGTTCATTCCGCTGTGGGGACCCCAGATTAATAAAGGGACTAAGCCGAAAAGAAAATGAATGAATGAATAATATATGTAAAATTCCAAAACAAGTTATGTAAACTTAAAAGGCAGAAGCTGGAATGGGCTAGATTAAAGAAAAAAAAAGGAAGAAAGAAAATAATTATAATGGCACAATTAAATTAAATTCCCCAAACCGTTAATGTTAACCTTAAAATAAATAAAAAACCACAAAAATATAACAACAATACATAATAATCTCAGTATTATTTAAAATTCCAAATCAGGTAATGTGAACTTAATGGTGCGTTTTAAACTGACATAAAAGAATATTAAGAGAAAGAAAGAAAAAAGGGGCATAAATTATGAAGGCTAAATTGTAATTTTTTTAAGTCTAGTACACTAAAGCCTAACATAAACCATTAAAAAAAATTAAAAAGAAGAAGAAGCTGAAATGTGTTTGTTTACAATAAAAATAAATAATAATGATGATGAATGATGATGATAAATCAACCTCAGAAATTGGAAGATTCTTGACTATTCTATTGTTTACTTATTTGCACTTTATAATGATTTCTAATTTTCTAATGATTATAACTTTATCTGTCAGTGTTTAATCCATGCTGAACTGAATCTGGTTTAGAGATCTGAACCTGGCAGACAGGTTTAGGTATCTGTGGTGCCATGGAAACATGGTGGGATGTCATGGAGACAATCCAAGTGGAATGTCATGGAAACATTATGAAGGAGAGCAGGATTTAAACACACAAACATCATCCAGCCGTAGATATGGAGAATTATGAAACGTTGAAAGCATGTTTTCTTTCTTTTTAAGCCAATTCAGAAGCATGATTTGCAAACAGAATATTTTATTGCGAGGCTCAAAGATTGTTAATTATTCTACTGTGATTAATGGCCCTCAGATTTTTTATAACCTATGTGCGCCTGTTTAAAAATGCTACACATAGGTCCACAGAGGACCAAAATATGTATCAAATGCTAACTGCATGCAAAAAAAATAAATAATAATTATAATTTGAAAGATTTTAACCCTTTAAATTACAGTTACAGTAGTTTACGCAATCCCATTGCTTCTTTCGCAATTAAAAAACATTAAAATTAACCAACCAGATCACAGTATTGAATTTATATGATTTATGATGTTTCCATTCATTTTATACTGTCCAAACCGTATATTGTATTGGCCTAACCCCACCCTAAACCCAACCATCACAGGAGACTGTGTACAGCTTTACTCTCTGAATAAACTCATTCTGTGTCATTTATAAGCTTTTTGAGAAATGAGGACGTCAGCAATGTCCTCATATTTCATCTCCTTTTTGTAACACCTGTGTCATACCTATGTCATTATACAGATTTGTGTCCTGACATGTCACAAAAACATGTACACACACACACACACACACACACACACACACACACACACACACACACACACATTTTCTCTTGAAGCTGGAAACAGTATTTGCTCCACAGGCCAAACCTGAAAAATAATTTTAAATATTTCACATTTATTATTATTATTATTATTAATATCATCATTTTAAATGGTTACAATTATGAAGCCTTGACAACAAAAGCATTTTGGTTTTATTTAAATAGGTTTCAGTTGGGAAATTTAGTTAAATTAGTTTTTTTATTAAAATATTTTATTGTAGTGTAAAATTGATGTCTAAAAGCAAAATTAGGGTGAAATAATAAAAGTTCTTTGCAAACATGTATGTTGTTTACATTAACTCAAAATAAAACAAAAACAAAAAAAAACACAAAATAAATAAAGCAAAAATATCCATGAGAAACACAAACTAATAAATGTTAAGATAGATCACCCGGAAATATTTATCACCAAACCTTTTTCAATTAAATGTATACATATTATTTAATGAAATATGCACTAATTATCATATTTCCTGTTCACTTGTATGACATATATTTTTGCACAGCAGATTCTGTGAATAACTCACTAATAAACACTTTAAATTGTATTTTGGATGTGTTCTGTCCATTAGAGTGGAAAAATCACCTTATGAAAAGCCTCAAAATTGACTGGTGCATGAAAAAAACTGTTTCTCGACCTGCAGTGTCTTTTTGTTTGTAAATCTCATCTGACTTTGAACGAAAACATCAGAAGATGGTGTCACTCAGCAGTGAATGTGAGCCGGTGTGAGGCCTGTGAGTGTGGAGAGTGGGTGTCTGAGAGGAAGAAGGAGGCGACTGCAGGAACTAGTGTTTCTCTTCAGGGACTCCAGGCTCTTTCTCCTCCATCTCCACACTGCTGAGGTGTAGCTCGGCTCCATCTGCCGCTGTTGCCATGGCAACTAGTCCCACTGATCTACATAAGGCCGTGGAGGGAGATCTGTGCGTCTCATCTATTAGCATGACTCAACGGCATGTTCATCTCTGCCAGCCCTCTCAACGCTCAGTCATTTTGGAAATATGACTGAACGGAATTTAGGCTGACCTCCCAACATTTTCTAATCAGTTTACAATCACTTTTTCATTCTCAAACTTCATGCAGATCCAGGTTCTCGAGCGATTATTTAAATGAGATATGATACGGTCAGTTATCACGATGTTGTGAAGCAGTTGTCAAGCAGGAAACTTGATAGCTTGTCTTTGGATCTATGAGAAGAGATCGGAAATATAAGCCTGTGAAACAAATACTTTTTAATTGGTTTTATTTTGAATGTAATTATACGATTGAATTAAAAATAAATCTACATTTTGAAGTTGTACATAAAAACAACTTCTTCTAAAAACAAAGCCTTTCTACTTCAAAATTCATATGTCATACATTTCATGTGTCACTTGGCATTTCCTTATAGTTAATTGTGAAATTTACTACAAATGTTTTTGAGTAAAAATAATTTACAGCATTTATTTGGAAATAAATAATAATACATTGATTTTGTATAGTTATGCTTTCTCAAATCATTTTTTGATGAAACAACATAAAAGCAAAAAAGGCACACATAAATAAAACTAATGCATCTCAAGCAATACAAAACAAATGCAATCAATAAAGAACAATGTAAGTTTATCTGATTATTCATGTAAAATGATTATAAAATCATTCATATCATTCATGTAAAATGAATAATAATTAAATAAAAGCAATTCTAATATAAAATGTTTTACGAGATGTTTTAGAGACGTAAATGTAAATGTTAATGACGCCAAGAACATTTTAGTGCATCAATTATTAGAAATAATTCATTTTACCACATCAATTATTAGAAATAATTCATAATTGTTTCACTCCTGCTGAACTAATGCACATTAGGACTATCATTAATCTATGATTTGATGCTTGAATCATGAAGGACTAAACAATTCACTGAAGATCAGAGATACTGTGCTTTCAATGTCAAATCATAACATAATTATATTTTTAGTTAATAATACTATATGTTGATGAGGAATTAATATGTTATATAGGGCTCCAGGTCAACTTTCTGGAGAACAATAACCCATGATTTAAAATAATAGGAGAATAATGCCCTTCCAGCTGCAACCCATCACTGGGAAACATCCACACACTCTCATTCACACACATACACTATGGACAATTTAGCTTACCCAATTCACCTATACCGCATGTCTTTGGACTTGTGGGGGAAACCGGAGCACCCGGAGGAAACCCATTCCAACACGGGGAGAACATGCAAACTCCACACAGAAACGCCAACTGACTCAGCCGAGGCTCGAACCAGCGACCTTCTTGCTGTGAGGCGAACGTGCTATCCACTGCGCCACCGTGAGGCCCCACCCTGTGAGATCTATACCTTTATTCACATTTCACCCTACTTTCACAAGACCTTTGGTTTGTACCATCTGTAAGCATTTACATTTTTTTGTAGATCATGACAGGCATAACAAGTATAGCAAGTCAATATTATGGTAAAAAGAAGCCTCGAGACATTTGTACAAAGATATTTGCACAAAACGAGTTAACAAAATTACTAATTATTCTCCTTTTTTAAAAATATCCAGTACTTCTTAATTTTTTTTATACATTACTATTCTAATAGCATAATTAGGTATGAAAATATCACATTTATCCAATACTATTTTACAACCGTTTTTGATTTATGGATTGAAACTTATTGGATTTCTGGATTGGATCATTGTTGCATGATTTAGCAGTTTTTCAAGAAAGTGTTGCTGAAAATGAAAGCATTAGTATCAATATTTGAGAGATAGCATTTGTACAGAAAGAAACACACTGTACATTTTCTTGAAATTAAAAAAAAGACAACTTCTTGCTGAATACTATTTCATGAACATGTCTGTGAGTTGTAAGTTAAATGCTTGAAACCTTATATTCCATATGTGGTGCATAAAATAAATAGCATAGTTTCATACAAAGCACACTGCAATACTCCAGGCAGTAGAATTAGGCCCACACACAGGGAGACTAAAAATAAAAGCTAAAGCACATTTAGCCACAGCTTCGAGTGCTATTCATGCAGAAAAACAAGCTGTTTTACAAACAATACAATATAATTTCTGAAATGTTATCATCACTGAAATGTTAGTTTATTATCTATATGTAGAACTGTTTTAACATATGTTTGCTTAAAATCAGTGTGAATATTAAATGAATATTACAAGTCCACGTTTTAAATGTCTGTGTAAACATTTTAAGACCAACTAAGAAAGTAAGTTTCATATGTGATTTCTAATGTGATTAGTGATTATGTTAATGAATGTTTAATAGCAGATCTGATTCAGCATGTTCAGTTGTTTAATGAATAACATCCAGAAAAGCTTTTTATTTGTCACATTATTATTCCTAATAATTCATAAAAATGACTTCTAGTTCTGCAATTATATCAGCATGTTTAAGGACACATAGCACAAACTTATAGACACTGACACTAAAATGTGTTAAAGGAACACTCCAATATTCTCCCCTAGAGTTAAACAGTTAAGTTTTAAAAATGTTTTATCCATTCAGCCTATCTCCAGGATTGTTTAGCTTAGCATAAATCATTGAATCAGATTAGACCATTAGCATCTCACCCAAAAATGACCAAAGATTTTTTGTTTTTTTTCTATTTAAAGCTTGACAGTTCTGTTGTTACTGGGTTTGCTAAGACATAAGGAAAATGAAAAGGTGCTTTTTCCAGGCCGATATGGCTAGGCATAATAATCATTGCACAACAGGCTGAAAATAGTCCCCAGCACGGAGCCCTACACTAGCACCACTAGTTAGAAACGGAATAATAACATTGTGTCTGCTGCAGCCATGGTACAGCAGCAAAGTTCCTTCATTATTATATATCATTTAATCTGATATTATATATCGGTGAAGAAAATAGCAACTTTTCATTTTCATACAACATGGAAATTACAGAATTTTTTTTTGAACAAGATGCTAATGGTCTAATCTGATTCATTGATCTATGCTAAGCTAAGATAAAAGTGCTCCTACCAGACCAGAATTGAAATCTTATAAAACTCATGTTTAACACTAGGGAGTTGTAAAAGTTACCTATTTTAAAATGAGAGAGAGGGGGGGGGGGGGGTAGCACAATCGTCTCACAGCAAGAAGGTCGCTGGTTCGAGCTTCGGCTGGGTCAATTGGCGTTTCTGTGTGGAGTTTGCATGTTCTCCCTGTGTTGGCATGGGTTTCCTCCAGGTGCTCCGGTTTCCCCCACAAGTCCAAAGACATGCGGTACAGGTGAATTGGGTAAGCTAAATTGTCCGTAGTGTATGAGTGTGAATGGGTGTGTATGGATGTTTCCCAGAGATGGGTTGCAGCTGGAAGGGCATCCGCTGCGTAAAACATATGCTGGATAAGTTGGCAGTTCATTCCGCTGTGGCGACCCCAGATTAATAAAGGGACTAAGCCGAAATGAAAATGAATGAATGAATATTTATATGTATTTTTATATTATGGGTAAGGCATAAAACAAAAAAATGATCATCCAATTAAATATTGTCGGGTCAACATTTCACATAATTCTGATAAGTAGCCCAAACTGTCTGTCAGCAAATGTAGATTTGTACAATGGCGCATCTCTGTTTACGCAGATCTGGCATTTGCGCGAGCACGCCTGCATATTCTGCACATTCATGTGCAAACGAGACAAAGCGGTAAAATCTGAATCAAAACTTTTAAAAATCCTGAATCAATATTGGAGTTACTTTTGCACGCTGGGGGAAGGACGACGCCATGGCCAGTATTTCTTTTAGACAGGTAATGTTATGTTTTAAAACTATTTTAGTGACACAAAGCTGATGTAGATTGTGTTGTGTTACGAATGGGTTATATAACACAGAAGTGTTGTTCAGCCACTGAAATCTCCTAGCGAAAGATTGATGTGACTATTTTCAGTTTTATAAGGGACCTTTTACAGCATCGATAATGTAGATTTTTATTTAGTTTTACAACAAAACATAAGTAAATAGCGCTATTCCGCCTAGCCTGCTTTACTGAGGTGAAGTTGATTTTATATTTACATTGGTTAATTTTTCAACAATGACAACCTGTGATGCGCTCCCTATATTGTTTACTACGCTACTTTAAATATTCGGTCTGAAATAGCATGTAATTATGGCTTAGTAATAAGTGTAATTCCTGCCACTAACCACTAACTACATTTCTAACTGGCGAATGACATGAACTAGTGGGTTGTCTGCTGTCATGTCGTGGTGTGCACATTCGTGATTTCAGGAGGTGTGGCTTTAGACGGCAGGCATCTGCATCTTTAACAATATCTATGATGTGTTATCAAATATGTTTGCCTCCTATCTCCATATGGACAACTTTTCTGGTGTTCTTAGTTTGACCAGTTGCTCATTTTGTACGTTGTCCTTGTGATGCAGAGTGGTTGGGTTTGTGTCTGGTGAAGCACAGTTCCACAAAAAAGATAAAAGTAATGCAAAATCAAGGTAAAACTACTTAGTCACAGTGCAGTTTTCTCTTATGTTGGCTTTTGAAAACACTATTAGTTGGATTTGAGGAAGGGATTAGGTCAGTGGTTCACTGGTCTTGCTGATCTGATAAACCTCACCTTCTCATGGATGTGTAAAAGAAGGGCATGTATCTGAAATGTACAACAAATCAACCCTAAGTAACATATTTCAGATTTGCTAAATAATGTACACAGCGCCCTCTAGTGGATCTGTCATCTAAAACATGCAACAAAACATACTTTGCAATCTATTTAATGTTTTACAACAATGTAGACTAAGGCACCACTTTCCAATGACCCTGGGCTGGATATTTTGCATGTCAAAACATAAATATAACACAAAACCTGAAACTGGGTCTATAATCCAATATCATGGGGTCTGCATGATGTGGATCACATTTGAATTGTGTGAAATGTATCTGATAAATATTTTACCACATTTTTCATACTAATTAGTCACATTAACAGCCCTAATATATACACACAATATAATCGTGGCTTCTCAACATTTCTTGAATGTTGCAGGTTTAATGTTTTTGGAGACTAATGTGCTGAGAATAAACCATATGTAGGTTAAATAGTACATATTTTTAAGGATGAGACTGGGAGAGTGTCTATGTTGGCTTCTCCCTAATTTGGCCAGCTTCTACCAAATGCCAGATGAATTTGTGCCAAAATACTATATGAAGGACTTCATATTCATTTCAGCTACAGCGTTAATGCAAGATGTAACTACTGTAGGCTGATTAGCAGCCAATAGTGACACAGCTCCTAACCTTAATGTTAGGAGTTTGACTGGATAATATTGAAGACAGAGTGGGTGGGAATTTGACTGCTTGCATAACTTTTACTTTGCCATTTCAATCTCCAGGGAGCTTTTCCCTCTAACTCATTGCTTTTACAGTTATCCCACCAATAATCTACACTTTGGTACTTCAACAGTGTAATTTTTCATCGGTACAATGCCCAAAAGGGCAAGAACAAGAGGAAATACCCTAGAGATAAACCTTCTACGCTTCTGTTTTCCCCCAATAAACTGTCAACATACAGAATGGGCGATCTTACCCCAGTAGGATATTATTCTGATTTACATGATCAATATGACATGAATATCAATATAGCTCTACAGTATATCAGCACAGATGCAATTGTGCTATAGCAACAAATGTGACAGCTTCACTGGATTGTAACTCTTATGTTATCTAATTTTTTACATGAAAACACCATGATTTAGAAGTGATAGTCTTGTTTATGTTTTGACCCTGTTCATCATAACACTTAGTTAGAATATACATTGTGGATTGTAGACTTGGAAGTAAACACCCACTGGTATGGTTGGCTAAAAGGTTTACATATAAAAAAAAATTTATTGACAGTCAAAGATACTTCATAGATGGATTCTGTTGTGTTACCATTTGGGTGAGCAACAATTTCGGTTAACAACGCATAAAGTACATCCAAAATATGTGTAATGACAGACAAAGCAATAGTGACCACTTAATAAAGAAGTAAAGAACACTTGTATGGTGTGACATTATTGATGGATTCACTTTATTCAGAACAGCATCGTCTTTTAGTTTCAGTCTTTCTTTTCTTGCTTTCAAACAAATCTGTGGTAAGTTAAAAAAAAAGAGCATGCTCTTATTGACGTCCATTCTTTCATAATGTCAGGATCAGAAAAAAAATGCACAGACTGTCTTTTGGTCCATTTGGTTTCTGAATAGACCTGAGTTTGCCTCTCTTATTATTAACCTACTACAAAGTACTTACATGTACGGTGAGTAGAACAAAACAGGCAGAAGCAGGTGTTAATCTTCCCCTGTGTTGGCAGACTTTACCCACACTATTAAGTAATAAATTGGCACATTCACACCCTGTTGTTTTGGCAGATTGGCTTCAATATAAGTTGTTTTTAGAGTAATAAAAAAACTCTAGTTCTGAAACTTACAGGATACTAAAAATGACATGATATGTCAAATTATTGTTTTAAAAGTAGAACTACCAGAAATATATACAACCCAGGCTCATTCTGAAAACATACTGCTATATATATTTTTGGAGAGCGCCAAATACATCCCAGGAGATATGTTTTTGTGTAGTTTTGGTTTTTGCGAATCCACCAGCGGCTGCTGTTCTTGTGTAAATCCACCAGAGGCCACTGTTGACTGACTGAATGAATGACTGACTGACCAATTGACTGACTCACCCTCCTCCTTCCAAAAACCCAACCAATAGTGTTTTCAAAAGCACCAATTGACCCGCCCACCCACTTCCCAAAACCCAACCGACAGTTTTAAAAAGTAATCCAGAAAAAAAGCCCTCGCCTGATTTTTACCACATTTTCAGATTTTACCACATTCTCGCCGTTATTTACTCTATATTGTATTTTTTGGCTTCTGTTTTTGTCTTACTCAGTTTCTGGAACCATTCTTCACCGGACTCAAACCCCGTTGTCGTGGTCAACTCCTCTCTGCGCCTCAAGTCTGCCGAAGTACATGGTGAGCTACTGGACAAACAGGTAACAACGGGATTCCGCCCCCGTAGCATTCGTTTTAAAGACGAAATGCAGCCATATGTACTTCTGCCTACATAATTCGCGATCTCCAGAAATGTACCGTATATAGGGCTATGTTTTCAGAATGAGCCTATGTTGATTATAGATCTACTTGAATGGCTACATATAATATCAGACTGTACAGAATTGAATGTTTGTCACTTCAATTTTACATTTGAATCTTGTATTGAGATTTTAGAATTAAGCTTTGAACATCTGTTGTCATATTTTATGAAGCAGTTAAACCAAAACTACTTTTATTGTAGTATAGCTTATAATTCCGTACGAGTTACTGGACCACCTGCGTAAGTGCATACCTCATGTTGTCCGGCAAGTGCAAGAGCAGAGTTTTTTCATCGCAGTGAAAATGCTGTTTTTGATAGTTTGATTGAAATGTATGAAGTAAAGTTGTGTTTTTGATATCAAAAAGTTATGCTTTTTTGTTAGCAGAGGCACTGCGGTTGTTTGCGCAACACGGAATAAATGGCACAATAACTATTTAAATGCACCTGTGATCCGTAATTGAACGCATTAGCCTCACCAGCTTATCTCCGTACGGATGGCTTTTCTGTATTTTGAAGTTCACAAAAAGGTAGCCTTGGGTCCTTATTTCCAATGAGACTGGGTTGAAATACTCAGTACTATTTTGTGCATTGTAATTTTATTAAAATAACAATATTAAAATAAAATATACATACATTTAGGAAAAGTCAGGGTCTTAAAGTTACATGGGTTTTATTTTATAATTTAAATGTATTTATAACATTTAAAAACTGCCTCAGTAGTTATAGTGTTAATCAATCTTATTTAAAAGTATGAATTTAAACATGTAAAATGATGCTAAAATGCACAATAAAATAAAAAGCTTTCAATTCAGGAAAATCCATGTTTCAATCACATTTTTCTAACATGGCATTAAAGCTTAAATGGACAATTGCACCAAACACGCACGCTCTGAATAAACTGAATGAACAACAGCTGAAAACCTTCACCTGATCACTGAATAAAGTAGAGTGTTTTAGACCATTGTAATCATAAGAAGAAGAAAAAAATGTGTAAGATGCTGAATGCTAATAAAGCACCCAGCACACGACTTGAAATGAAAATGAAAACATTAAGAGAATATCTCTCAAGGATTTAGAAGAATGTGTGTCAAAAAGGAAAGTATGACTTAATTCTAACCTGACATCTTTCCACTCCTCAACTAAAGCAGCAGAAGAGAAGGTGCTAATGAGAACACCTGGCAGAATAGCTGAGAGCAAGAAGTGTTCCTGAGCCTCTCATAGCCACGCTCTCTCGTGTACATCATTCATTCATTCGATAATTTTCTTTTCGGCTTAGTCTCTTCACTAATCTGGGGTCGCTACAGCGGAATGAACCACCAACTTATCCAGCATGTTTTACGCAGCGGATGCCCTTCCAGCTGCAACCCATCACTGGGAAACATCCATACACACTCATTCACACTCATACACTACGGACAATTTAGCTTACCCAATTCACCTATAGCGCATGTCTTTGGACTGTGGGGGAAACCGGAGCACCCAGAGGAAACCCACGCAAACACGGGGAGAACTCCACACAGAAACACCAACTGACCCAGCCGGGGCTTGAACCAGCGACCTTCTTGCTATGAGGCAATTGTGCTACTCACTCACACCCAATTTGATCCATATGAGTAGACAGAGACTCAAACACAAAAACACATCTGCACCAGGAGGTCAGGGTTTAGGTAGTTAGAAAAGGCCAAACGAGGAGGCTTCAAGATGTCCCAACAGAAAAAAACTAGCATGTTTAATTTTGCTTTCATTCCTCCACGACTGGTTCCATCACATCTGTAATGTGGACGAATGAGAAGACAAAAGGTGCACAGTTCTAAACATGACAGGGAGACAACTGTATTGGTCCTACTGGGTGGTATTATAAAATGGGGGAAAGGTTTGTCAGAGCTTTTCTAAAGACACACAGCAGTCTTTGTTTCTGGAAGTCAGTCCTATTTCTGCCTAGTCAATGATATCAAATATCATTAAAGATAGCAAGCAATGATTGGTCGGTACTGCTATGTTATAAACGACATTACAATAATTTCAGAGCCAAATTCGCCTGAAGCAGTGACTATCACAACACACTAAAATATTGTGTAGTCTAAACCTGGCATAAAAAGGACCGTCAAAATAATGCAAAAAAAAAAATGTAACCAATTTATTATTTATTCATTCATTTTCTTTTCTGCTTAGTCCCTTTATTCATCAGGGGTCGCCACAGCGGAATGAACCGCTGCAACCCAGTTGTAGCTGCAACCCAGTACTGGGAAACAATTAATTATTATATTTATTATTATTATTATTAT